>JAOTAX010000197.1:38730610-38749366 GCA_025629825.1 Erythroxylum guanchezii
AGTATGGTACGATAAATGCCTCCTTCGATATTCAGACGAGGGCTTCACGTCCACTGACACTTCTCCTACCGTATACAAGTGGAATGTAAATAACGTCACAGACCCAGGGGGTTTTAACCAGCTAGTGACCACCACCATCAACAGTGCAGCGTCCAAAGCTGTCAATGATGACTACAAAAGATTTGGATATAAACAAGTGAATTATTCTGAATCTAATGTTCTATACAGCGTCGTGCAGTGTACACCGGGTTTAAATACCTCGGAATGTAATCATTGTATTAGTATTATTGTGGAGCACTTGCCTAATTGTTGTAGTGGGAAGAGAGGAGGAAGAGTGTTGACTCCAAGCTGTAACTTGAGGTTTGAACTATATTCTTTCCTGGATCAAACATCACCACCTCCGGATGATAAGGGTAATATTGTCACGAGTTCTTTCCTTCCACCGTCTCCGCGTCCGCCTCTCCCCCCGCCTGCGGTGCCGAGCTCACCACCAAAAGGTATAAACACAACCTGATCATCTGTTTTTACATGCCATCTGGTTGGTAAAGGCACGTACATGTAAAATCTGAAAATTAACAACAACAAAAAGACACAATTCAGCGGGCATAAAACTATCAAAATAACGATTCTTAATTAATATTTTTTAAATAATTGTCCAATTAAAATCAAGAATTAGATTTTAAGAGTTAACTGCAAACCATTATTTTAGTAGGATTCAAAATCATCCAATGTTTATTCAAATCATTCTTATATATCATTATACCTATTAGATTAGATAGTCTTTATGATTAATATTAATTAAATTACTAATATAAATTATAAAGTATTAACTATACTAATTATGAAATAAATTTAAATAATAACTCTTTAAACTTTTTTATTTTAGTTAAAGACAAATAGCTTCACATAGTTTTTTATCCATTCTCGATTAAAAAACTATGTAGGACATGTCATTGCTATACGGAAAAAGGAAAAGAAAAATAAGAACCTAACAGAGCTCAAAAAGACATTATATAAATTAGAAATTAGGGAGATTTCTTTTGAATTTATAGTAAGACAATGTAAAATATTATAAACTCTTCATCATTCAACTTCCTAACTACCGGATATTTTTAGACAGTATATTAAAATTTTTAATATAAATAAATTATAAAGTTTATTAATAAAAATTGAGGTTAATTCAATCATTTATTGACCTTTATCACTTATAAATTTTTTAATATTTTTATTTTTATTTTTAGTCAATATTAAATACTGTAACGAAAATAAAGCAAATTATACATTTTGTATGTGCAGGTGGCCGAAAATTTAACTCTTCGCTAGTTATAATCATTGACGTCGCAACAATATCAGCTACAATTATCCTTGGCACCGTGCTTTTCTACATTTTCTCCTATCTTCGTAGAAGAAGAGCAAGGAGGAGGTTTGAAGCCCTGTTGGAAGGTAATTGTGAAGATAAAAATTTTCGCTACATGCCTTTCTCGCCCTCTGGTGTGCTTATCCTCTGCTACTTTGAATTTTGTAGTTGATCATGAAATCACAAACGTGGAGTCCTTGCATTTTAGTTTTAGTTTCATAGAAGAGGCCACAAATAAGTTCTCTTTAGCTAACATGCTAGGAAGAGGTGGATTCGGTGAAGTCTACAAGGTAAGATTTATGTCTTATCACTTGAAATTTCTTAACATCCCGATTTACCAACTCTCCAGCTTTTAATGTAATTAATTTCTAAGGGTACACTTCCTAATGGAGAAGAAATTGCTGTGAAGAGGCTGTCAAGAAACTCTGAACAAGGAACAGAAGAATTTAAGAATGAGGTACTGTTGCTAGCCAAGCTTCAGCACAGAAACCTTGTGAGGCTGCTAGGATTTTGCTTGGAAGGGGACGAAAAGATACTCATCTATGAATACGTACCCAACAGAAGCCTCGATTTCTTCCTATTCGGTAAACCTTCTCTGGCTTTTTAAAGTCATTTTAATATTTTGGCTATAATCTAGAATCCTAACTCGAGTGCTTGGTCTCGTAAATATCTATGTGTACAGACCCCTCTGTGCAGCCAAAATTAGATTGGACAGTGCGGCACAAAATAATAGGAGGGATTGCCCGAGGAATACTGTATCTTCATGAGGACAACAGGCTTACGATTATACATCGAGACCTTAAAGCTGCAAACATATTCTTAGATGGAGAGATGAATCCAAAGATAGCAGATTTTGGCATGGCCAGGCCTTTCGGAGTTGATCAAACAGAAGGAAGCACAAACCGAATTGTTGGGACATAGTAAGTTCTGCCATTTTCCACATTTGCTTTTCCATAATACCTCATCTTCTCTTAGTTTAAGCATTTATTTATGGATCCCATAATGTTGTTTTAGTGGACGATAATATTATTAATATACATCGTTGATAAACTCTTCCAAAGTCTACGTTTCCTGCTTTATATCCAATTAAAATTTTCTTTTTACTAAGCACATGCCTATGATTTCTTTCTTTTTAAAAAATATTTCTCATACTTCAATGTTTCTGATACCATGGTGATTGATTTTTTTTTTAATGGATCCAAGCTGATCAGCTTTCATAATCTTCCTCTCTAGATTGTATAGTTGTGCGTTATTTAACAACCTTATTCTCTATGTCTTTCTTTCTTTCATTAAACAATGTGGTACTAACATTTTCCTAATTGGTTATTATTGTGTCGACAGTGGTTATATATCTCCAGAATATGGAATGCATGGGCAGTTCTCCGCCAAGTCTGATGTGTACAGTTTTGGAGTCCTAGTTCTTGAAATTATAACCGGAAAGAGTAACGGTTCCTTCTATCACACCGAAGGTTCTGAGCATCTCGTCAGCTATGTAAGTTTATGAAAACTTCTGTGTTATTAGAACAACCATTTTCACCAAAAAATGAGTATAACAATTTATAATTTGATCATATATATGCAGGTGTGGAAACATTGGCAAGAAGGGACATATGCGGAAGTGTTTGATCCAAATATTGCAGAGACGTGTTTAACAAATGAAGTTCTCAGATGCATGCACATTGGATTACTATGTGTCCAGGAAGATCCAGCTCAAAGGCCAACAATGACAACTGTTGTTCTCATGCTCAACAGAAGCTCATTCGATTTGCCATTGCCAAAACGACTTGCATTTTTCATCCTTGGTAGGATAGAGACAAGCATGTCGATGGAAGGGATTGATAAGTCCGACCAATCTAAATGAAAGTTGGTGCAACACTATGTTGACGAATTGCCAATTACTGGTGTATATCCTCGGTAGAGTTAAGAACGGAGTTCTCACCAAGTAAATGATCGTAAAACCTGGAGCTTGTAAGTTCGTACATATCGCCCGCGATAAGAAAGTCAAAGTCTTCGTGCTTAAGATCGGGTCGGTCATTTTTCTTTCTACTTTGTTTTTACAAGCTAAAAAAAAAAAATTCATATTCTTTCCACTATGTTTTTACAAGTCTATTAGTCGTGATATCGATCCAAGTCCACTTAAATCTGTAGAGACATCATATAATTTAATTATTTTTAAAATTTAAAAATTTTAAAAATAGTGTTATTATTTGCTTAGGCTTCGAATACATTAAGACTGTACAGTCTAATTCGAATCCAGTTTAAACTCCAAAATTTTCCAAAAAAAACAACCCAAACTTAACTTAAAATCCGGTGAATTTGGACGATTCTATTGACTTCAGATTAGACGGTCAGCCAGTCTCAAATGCCAACTCTGACGTTATCACCGTGTTTTCTCTCGTCTGGTGTCCCCATCAATCTGTGCTTTTAGACTTTTCCCCAACACGGCATTTACTTATTTTCCACAACATTGGAAATCCCTCTTGGTTTCCACAACACCACATTTCGTTATTCCACGCCGCCAAAATTGCACAACTCAAAAAATTAATTTTCCAAGTCTTTCGCAAAAACTTCTGCGTCTAGAACATATATGAAACTTATACCTCGTTCCCGATGTTACTTTCTTAATATATCACTAAAGACCATGCTTAAAGCTTATTGAGCTAATTATTAAACTGGAAATCAATAATGTTTGTTTCAACTTGGGAGCTAATAAAGCACTAGGTTCCCATAGCTTTAACACAATTTTTTTTCTTCCAAAAATCATAAAATCTCATAGGTGACAGAACCTTAGAGGCAATTATGGAGTTCTTCATCAAGGATATTATGCTTCATGAGATAAATAAGCTCTACATTTGCTTGATCCCCATAATTTGTAATGCCTCAAGCTCATCTCATTTCAGGCCTATCTTTAATTCCAAGAAAAAAAACAAGGGACGATATTCTCTTAACTCAAAAACTCTTCAATAATTACCCCAAGTAAGAGGAAATTAAGAGTTGTGCTTTAAAGATTGATTTTTCTAAATCCTTCTATTCAATTATTTGGAATTTATATTCAATATCATAGAAGGTTAGAGCTTTCCTACATAGTACATGAGATGGACTAACCAATGTATCACTATCTCCTATTAAAGGCTGTAGAGCCAAAATTAATTGGTCGGATGTTTGCACCTTTAAGTCTGAAGGAGGCCTGGGAATTAAATCTATTAGAGCTGTCAACAAAGTTTTACTAGCCAAGAGACTATAGAAGCTACTAATGAATAAAGAATCCTTATGAGTCAAGTGGATGAACACTTACTTTCTCAACGGGACTAAATGCCACACTTTATGGGCTCTTAAACAAATACTAGCCTTAAGAGATTAGATAAATAGCAACATAAAGTTCAGAGTTGGAAATGACAAGACCATTTGAATTTGTTACAAGTATAACAATTGGCACGAGCTTGATCTCTTATTCGAATTTCTAAACTTCAACAACTTTCGAATTTCTAAACTTCAACAACTTAAGAGCAAGTATTCTAACAAAGCATGAGTTGAAGTAAACATTAATAAAAGAAAATGAGCCTAATTGATACATTAGTCTTAAAAGTTTCTTGACAATTATAATAGGAATGCATACTTACAACCCAGATCATAGAATAGAAAACTCAATTGTCTGGATAGATGCAACTCTAAGAAATTACTAACAAAACATGTTTGGAAATTTTCTCAGCACCTCTTCACGCAGAAACAAAACGCGTTTCCGAGGGTACTGAATTGTCTTCTTCTGGGAGCCATGCACGACCGCCCAAAAATGCTGACTTCTCTATCATCCTTCAAGTCCATTTTATTTTCTGAAGTAACTCTATATACGGCGACATTCAATGAATAATGATGCTCTTTGTATTGATAGTGAAAAACAGTTTAACAATTTCCATATTTGAAATTACAAAAAAACGAAAAAGAAAAACACATGCACACTGCTAATAGAAATATAGCTTCTCAATGATTTCGATTAAGTTGACAACCATCAAGCATTCAGATGCAATTTATTCACCTTATTATTCACTTGCGTTGCCATCAGGAGCCAAATCTTCTGTGCCACTAAATTCTGTGGTTGTGGATGAATGGCACAGGATTAGTCTTGGATAAATGGCACAGAAGATTACAACCCTTACCATCATGCTTTGTTTACGCAATTTCTCAGTACGACATTTCCTTGAAGTTTCTACACCACAAAAATTCCACTTGATTACATTTCATCGTCGACTAGGAAGGGGTATCAATCAATTAAAGGCAATTAGGAAATATTTATTTGACATGACCTGTTGTTGACACATAAGAAAAGACTTGGTGATAAAATCTTGGTTCATGCATGTTTGACTATGTGTTAGGTTGGCGAAAAAGAATTTTAAACTTAAGACCAGGTGATACAGGTCACGTTTCTTTTTTATTAATTAATTTTCATCATTTAGGAGAAATAGGTATTTTGTTTTAATTAATCAGTCCATATTTTATCATATTAAATTTTATTCATATATTTATATAGAGCTGATGTAAATATGTAGCTAAAATTGACTAAAATAAGATTAAAATACTATTTTCATACATTTATATGAAGCTGACGTAAATGTGTAATTAAGATTGACTAAATAAGATTAGAGTACTATTTTTGACAAAAAGATCTAGAGCCCATTTAGGGTATTTAAAAAAAAAAATCAATGTATCAAATTGATTTGAAAGATATGATAGGTGATATAAAATTATATTAAATACATTTAAAGTAACATTCAATAAAATTTAGCAAAACAACCTCTTCTTTCACACTTTTGTGAATATAGGTACATATTAAAATTCAATTAATTTGATATCATATAATGCAAAATTTTATTTTAAAAAAGGTTAAGTTTATCAAATTAATTAGTAAAAGCACTATTAAATAGTTAGTATAAAATAAAAATACTTAAATTATTTAAATTTCTTTGAAATATATATGAAAATAAAAGATTATTTTTTAAATTGAAGTCATTTTTTATAAAAATGTAGATCTTAAGGTAATATTGAATCAAATAGAATTCTCATAAACAGTCAATTTCACCTAAAAAGTATTCAACAACCAGTAAGGAAGTAAAATACACAATTTTTGTTAAATAAGTTAATAATGACAAATAAAAATAATAAAAATAAAGTAAAACATTGCATCTAAATAAATTTAATAAAAATAAGAATTAATGTTAAATTTATTTATGTTTTTCTGTTATAAATTTTATTTTTTAGTTTTTTTCTAAAAATAAATTTTTGTTTGTTACTATTTTTAAAATAATTAATTTAATTTATTAATAATTCTAAATATTAAAAAATTTAGAGATAAATTTAATTTATAATTACTTACATAAAAATCTTATTTTAACTTGTTATTATATTTTATTAAAATAAATAACTAACCTAGTTAAAAATTTGTAAAATTTTATTTAATTCATAATCAAATATAAGAATTAAAATAAATTGAATTATTAAAGTATATTAATTTTATTTGTGATTAATACTAAATAGTGTGTATTTAACTAATGATATATTATATTAAGACAAAAAATAAAAAATAAAAAAGACAAAATCAAAATTATTATTTTAATAAATTATGAAAATTGAAAGAAACTAAAATTATAAACAAGCACTAAAATCTAAATCAACAAAAAATTATGAATTTAAAAATAAAAACATAAAATAAAAAATCATAATATAAGCAATATGTAAATGTTGAACTTTCCATGGTCTTTTATAGGAGACCCCCAAAGTCAAGGACGGAATCGTCAAAAGCCAAGAAAACATTGAATAGTTTACAACTACCACACGACTAGACCTAAATATCAGAAGGCCTTACTCCTAAGCCACTTCTTTGTTGTGTCCATCTCAATTCGGTGTTCCTTCCTCGGAAAGAACCAGGTATACCTATCCGTATCCGTTAACTGAATCTTGCCGGACCTTTTTCTGATCATCAGAATGCAGTATCTATGCTTTCTAAGAGACTATTCCATAGTCAATATCCTATTTCTTTCTGTATTTAGCCTAACACATTTCTCTGACGCAGCTGAGTACCTTTATCATATCTGCGATAACAGCAATAATTTCACCATAGGTAGCACTTATTCTAAAAACCTAAACACCGTTCTCTCTTCTACTCTCCTTACACAGCCGAATGAGATGTACTGGCGTGGGTTCAACTCAACATCTATCGGAGAAGCACCTGACATTGCTTATGGTATGTTTGTCTGCCGAGGTGATGCTATGAACGACGAATGCCGGGCCTGCGTCACCAGCGGTACCCAATTCATAGTCAAAAGTTGTCCTGTCCAGAAAAGTGCCATAGTATGGTACGATAAATGCCTCCTTCGATATTCAGACGAGGGCTTCACGTCCACTGACAGTTCTCCTACCTTATACATGTGGAATGTAAATAACGTCACAGACCCAACGCGTTTTAACCATCTAGTGACCACCACCATCAACAGTACAGCGTCCAAAGCTGTCAATGATGACTACAAAAGATTTGGATATAAACAAGTGAATTATTCTGAATCTATTGATCTCTACACCGTCGTGCAGTGTACACCAGATTTAAATACCTCGGAATGTGAGCAGTGTATTAGTATTATTATGGGGCAGTTGCCTAATTGTTGTAGTGGGAAGAGAGGCGGAAGAGTGTTGACTCCAAGCTGTAACTTCAGGTTTGAACTATATTCTTTCCTGGGTCAAACATCACCACCTCCGGATGATAAGGTTAATGTGACGCGTTCTTTCCTTCCACCATCGCCTCCGCCTCCGCCTCCGCCACTCCCTCCCCCTCCACCTGCGGTGCCAACCTCACCACCAAAAGGTACAAACACAACCTGATCATCTGTTTTTACATGCCATTTTTCCCCGCCTTTTAACTATATCGATGTCCTACATTTAGCGAGCTGGTTGGTAAAGGCACGTACATATCAAAAGCTGAAAGTTAACAAAAACAAAAAGACACAATTCAGTGGGCATAAAACTATCAAAATAATGATTCTTAATTATTATTTTTTAAATAATTGTCCATTTAAAATCAAGAATTAGATTTAAAGAGTTAACTGCAAACCATTATTTTAGTAGGATTCAAAATCATCCTAATGTTTATTCAAATCATTCTTATATATCATTATACCTATTAGATTAGATAGTTATTATGATTAATATTAATTAAAGTACTAATATAAATTATAAAGTATTAACTATACTAATTATGAAATAAATTTAAATACTAACTCTTTAAAGTTTTTTTTTTTTTAGTTAAAGACAAGTACCTTCACATAGTTTTATATCCATTCTCGATTAAATATCTTGTTTTATACGTAAGAATGACATGTAGGACATGTCGTGCCTAGCCGTAAGATCGGAAGAAAAAGAAAAATAAGAACCTAACAGAGCTCAAAAAGAACAGTCTTTTATTTCAGTTATATGCCTAGCAGCCTTTATAGTAAGACCAAGAAATTAGAGAGATTTCTGTTGAATTTATAGTAAGACAATGTAAAATATCACAAACTCTTCATCTTTCAACCTCCTAACTACCGGATATTTCTAGACAGTATATTATAATTTTTAATATAGGTAAATTATAGAGTTTATTAATAAAAATTGAGCTTGATTCAATCATTTGTTGCCTTTATCACTTATAAACCCTCTAATATTTTTATTTTCATGTTTAGTCAATATTAAATATTATAACGAAAATAAAGCAAATTATACATTTTGTATGTGCAGGTGGCCAAGAACTTAACTCTTGGCTAGTTATAATCATAGTTGTCGCAACAATATCAGCTACAATTATCCTTGGCACCATGCTTTTCTACATTTTCTCCTATCTTCGTAGAAGAAGAGCAAGGAGGAGGTTTGAAGCCATGTTGGAAGGTAATTGTGAAGATAAAAATTTTCGTTACATGCCTTTCTCGCCTTCTGGTGTGCTTATCCTCTGCTACTTTGAATTTTGTAGTTGATCATGAAATCACAAACGTGGAGTCCTTGCAGTTTAGTTTTAGTTTCATAGAAGAGGCCACAAATAAGTTCTCTTTAGCTAACAAGCTAGGAAGAGGTGGATTCGGTGAAGTCTACAAGGTAAGATTTATGTCTTATCACTTGAAATTTCTTAACATCACGATTTACCAACTCTCCAACTTTTAATGTAATTAATTTCGAAGGGTACACTTCTTAATGGACAAGAAATAGCTGTGAAGAGGCTGTCAAGAAACTCTGCACAAGGAACAGAAGAATTTAAGAATGAGGTCCTGTTGCTAGCCAAGCTTCAGCACAGAAACCTTGTGAGGCTGCTAGGATTTTGCTTGGAAGGGGACGAAAAGATACTCATCTATGAATACGTACCCAACAGAAGCCTCGATTTCTTCCTATTCAGTAAACCTTCTCTGGCTTTTGAAGTCATTTTACTATTTTTGATATAATCTAGAATCCTAACTCGAGTGCTTGGTCTCGTAAATATGTATGTATGCAGACCCCTCTGTACAGCCAAAATTAGATTGGACAGTGCGACACAAAATAATAGGAGGGATTGCCCGAGGAATACTGTATCTTCACGAGGACTCCAGGCTTAGGATTATACATCGAGACCTTAAAGCAGCAAACATATTGTTAGATGGAGAGATGAATCCAAAGATAGCAGATTTTGGCATGGCCAGGCTTTTCGGAGTTGATCAAACTGAAGGAAGCACAAACCGAATTGTTGGGACATAGTAAGTTCTGCCATTTTCCACATTTGCTTTTCCATAATACCTCATCTTCTCTTAGTTTAAGCATTTATTTATGGATCCCATAATATTGTTTTAGTGGACAATAATATTATTAATATACATTGTTGATAAACTCTTCCAAAGTCTATGTTTCCTGCTTTATATCCAATTAAAATTTTCTTTTTACTAAAAATATTTCTTTCTTTTTAAAAAATATTTCTCATACTTCAATGTTTCTGATACCATGGTGATTGATTTTTTTTAATGGGGTCCAAGCTCATCAGCTTTCATAATCTTCCTCTCTAGACTGTATAGTTGTGCGTTACTTAACAACCTTATTCTCTATGTCTTTCTTTATTGCATTGAACAGTGTGGCACTAACATTTTCCTACTTGGTTATTGTGTCGACAGTGGTTATATGTCTCCAGAATATGGAATGCATGGGCAGTTCTCGGTCAAGTCTGATGTGTACAGTTTTGGAGTCCTAGTTCTTGAAATTATAACCGGAACGAGTAACGGTTCCTTCTATCACACCGAAGGTTCTGAGCACCTCGTCAGCTATGTAAGTTTATGAAAACTTCTGTGTTATTACAACAACCATTGTCACCAAAAAATGAGCATACGAATTTATAATTTGATCATATATATGTAGGTGTGGAAACATTGGCAAGAAGGGACACATGCGGAAGTGTTTGATCCAAATATTGCAGAGACGTGTTTAACAAACGAAGTTCTCAGATGCATGCACATTGGATTACTATGTGTCCAGGAAGATCCAGCTCAAAGGCCAACAATGACAACTGTTGGTCTCATGCTCAACAGTAGCTCACTCGATTTGCCATTGCCAAAACGACCTGCATTTTTTATCCTTGGTAGGATACAGACGAGCATGTCGATCGAAGGGATTGATAAGTCCGACCAATCTAAACGCAAGTTGGTGCAACACTCTGTTGACGAATTGCCAATTACTGATGTATATCCTAGGTAGAGTTAAGAACGGAGTTATCACCAAATAAATGATCTTAAAACCTGGCGATTGTAAGTTCGTACATAGCGCCCGCGATAAGAACGTCAAAGTCTTCGTGGTTAAGATCGGGTAGGTGATTTTTTTGTTATCCAAATATCGTCAAAAATAGGATTAATGTAAAAAAATCTCAAACCTTACTCTCTCTATTATAGTATTATAACTGGAGATTTAGAAAATAACAAATAAATATTTAAAATTTTAATTTTTCTAAATCTATCCCAACATTATTATCTTCATTAATATTGTTGACTTAACATGTCACGTTAGATATAAATTTAAATATATTTGATAAAAATTGGATTAAATTATCCATATCTAACTTAATTAAAATGATAAAAAATTAAAGACCAAGGATACAAACCCCACATTAATTTAAGGTTCAAACTTTCCGCTATTATCACTTTGTATTCAAAAAAGTACTTTTAGCCAATTATAAGAAACATAATTGAAAAGAAGAAGAAAAGAATATGTTTGTTTCACCATAAAAGGATTTTTCACTTTGTCTTTCAATTTTCATGTCTCTCTTTATTGGTTACTTTTTTATCTTAGTCTCTTATGAACCAAACAAACAATTATAAGCACCACATTCAACATTCCTCCCCCTAAAAACTAGAACTACTTTAACTTTATGTACAGATGAAATCTTCATCAAATAATCCACCTTCCTTGACTTGCAATCGGCTCCATAGGCTTTTTATGACTGTTCTCGCTTCTTTGATTTGGGTCTAGGAAAACATGTCTTTCATTCCCTGCCATAACTAGGGTTTCCCTCATGTTCCTCTCTAATGTTTGGAAAATGCTACTTCTCTTTCACTCTCTCACTACTTATTCTTTTATCTTTTTCTACAGCAACCCTTTTCTTCTTTATGTACATCTGTTGATTTGTTTTTTAGGTTGTAGGTAAGTTTGAAGCTATTGGAAAGCCAGGGATTCATGCATCACATGCATGGCAAGGCAACAGAAGTGTCGAAATCAAAGTTCCAACCCCACAACATCCCCAGAAAATCCAGAATCTAAGTACAAGCATAAACAGATTATAAGAATATGAAATACAACATACGTACCTTGCAAATACTCCTCATTTCTTGAATCTTCTCCTTATTTAGGTTGTTGCAAACACCAAACACCTTCCTTGGCCTTTAGAGAGCACACAAAGATGAAGATAAATCAGTGAGTAAGGGTGGTTAGAGCATCAAACAAGATGAGTTTAAGTAGATGCTTTAATGAGAGTTAGATCAAGACCAAGTTTCATGCAATTAATCTCATGCAACAATTGCTTAAGATTGCATGAACAAATTTCAAGATCACTCCTCTCAACTTCCAAAACTCTTTGATCACTCCTCTCAACTTCCAAAACTCTTTGAGACCCTTAGACTCTCTATTAAGTGTGTTTTATGGCTAAAAATTCATGTGTACATAAGTGAAGAACTCACTTATATATCACCTGTCATTAAGTCAGTCACGATTGTTGCCCATAAGCTATGATCGTGGCTTACTTAATGACAGCCATCCACACTTTGATTTTTATCTGATCTCTTATACTTGTGACCCTTAAGTTCTTGGTTATTTTGGACACTTGAATTAACTCTTAATCTGAGTATATCATGAATGGTTTCATGCCACTTAAATTAACTCTTAATCTAAGAAAATCATGAAGGGTTTCATGATGCTAATTTATCGGAACATAAATGAATTAACACTCGAACTCTTCGATAGTTAATTATCTAACTTATGAATCTTTTCATAGGCGATTATCGTGCAATTCGTCCCTTCACCATCCTATACCCACTTGGTTCGGAGTATGGGCTATGTGTCAACTCCCACTAGACTGACTATGTCAGATCTAATCCAAGTGATGTTAGTTCTTGTGCTGGGGATCTCATTACTCTATTTGTCATTGAAGACTCTCTTCATGACACATTAATGCTTTGGCCAGAGACTCCCGAGTAATGACCCTGACAAGAGGCCGTGGGTATCATTTCCTTCTATCAGGAGTGGTGAATCCTTTATTGGTTACCCAATTACCTTTGAATACCAATAGTTGTACCCAATCACCACCCTATAAGCGACTTCATCTTGAGGCAACAATAAATGGTGTCAAAGCACAGGATCAGTATCCAAGATATCCTTGAGTACCTCAAGTCTAAGGATATTTGCACCATTGCCACGATGAGATTAACCACTAGCATTTGATAGATCATCCATATAATAATCTCATAGTAGGTCATACGATGTACTTACTACTCTTAGTAAGCATCCACATGTTATCTCTAAACATCTCATGTTTACAGTTTATGAGATAGACTGCCTGATCAAACCAAGGAGTATAACATGTGCTAGTATATATGGATTAACAATGTCCTGTGTTGGCCCCCGAATTTATTTATTTATTAAGCCTAATTTAAGTTAATTATGAGGTTTTGATGGATTATTTTTAGAGTTAATTATTATGTAAATGTTAGTAGGGTTTTATTACATGGGTTAATTGAATTAAGGTTGCAAGATTGTATAAGGGTATTTTTGGAAGATCACTTAAGTTAAAAAGCTTTAAGGCTTTAAAGGAAGGGCAAAGTGGTCATTGCACAATCATTAAGGGCATAAATGGAATAAGAAATGTTGTCTTGCTTAAGAAGGAGAAAGAAAACGTGAATTGAGGGAGAGAAAAGGGCAAATTCTTGCCTATATGTGTGTATGTTGATTTCTTG
The DNA here is from genome assembly GCA_025629825.1 of Erythroxylum guanchezii. Taxonomy (NCBI): domain Eukaryota; kingdom Viridiplantae; phylum Streptophyta; class Magnoliopsida; order Malpighiales; family Erythroxylaceae; genus Erythroxylum; species Erythroxylum guanchezii. Next base: position 38,744,435 of record JAOTAX010000197.1, read on the forward strand.
AATTTGATTTGCTTGAAATTGAATTATTGTGAGTGCCTAGAAATGCATGATGATTTATGACTATGTTATACCTTAAAAAGGGTTATGACATTTTGAATTAAATGAAAAGAGGAAAAAACTTGAAAGTATGAGCATTTGATGAAATGAATTGAGCATGAATATGTGCTTTTGTTTGGGTAAGAGTGGAACCATTTCGTTCGTCACGTACACATTGACAACAGCCTTCTCCCGATTGCCCGCTTATGGCATATGAGCTTCGAAAAGTGGACTCATTTTGTTCATGGTGTAAACTTCCGTTTTGCCATTTCGTTCCATGGAACCCTCGAGCCATTTGACTATGTATTACATTTGAATTGTTGAGCATGATGAATAATTGTGTGCTATGTATGAATGGTTGAAGCATAAGATGCTTATGTAATAATATGCTTAACTTTGAGTTTTGGAACTAGAATTGAGAATGCTTAAATTGCTAGATATATATGTATACATTCTTGATTGTGTGGCTCATTGCCAATAGCTATAAATATATTAGCCATTGAGCTTTGTCACTCAACCCAATATTTTTTCCACTCCTCAGGTGTAGAACGAGAAGGTTAGCGATCCTTGCAAGGCATTCGGAAACTCCAAGATAGTTAGAGACTTTTGTAACTAAGTTAATGACTAGACTTTTGGATATCTTTATAAACATATCGAACATTGAGCATCAATTTGTATTTGTATTAAGTTATTGATGTGTATGTTGATGTGTAACTAAAGCTTTGTAAACTCTTACCTTTCAAGGTTAATGAAATATATATATACATTATGTTTTGCTCATGACTTTCCAAGTCTTTACATTGCATTTTCAATCTTTCCATAGGTGTAAAAATTGTGTTATGACCTCATGGGAAAAACTGTATAAATCTAGGCTGAAGTAGACAAAATTGTCTTCCTAGAAGTTATAGCTTATCTTTCTAGATTTCGAACGATATAAAGTATGAAATTTTTGGATATCGGAGTTGAGAGATATGATCATTATAAGTTGGTGATGTTGCATAGGATGTTTTTACAGGAAAAATATAGTAAATGATGAGAATTAGTTGTAGTGATTAATCAAATGAGTGGAGATTAGAGAATTTAATGAAACAAAGTCGGTGTTTAAATTGATATGAAGTGGTATTGCACTAGAAGAGGTGAATTTGAGAAGATTATGAGTGAAAGTAAGGTTAAAATGGATGTAGGAACCATTGGAGAGGCTTTGGAGGGGCTTAGGTATCACCTATGTCCATTAGACGAACAATAGGTCTGTTAAACGGACCTTCTCAGGTCTATAAGGACCCCTAACCTCGTCCATGTCCGTTAAACGGACCATCTCAGGTTTGGAAAGGCCCCCAGCCCCGTGTATGTCCGTTAGGTGGAGGTGTACATACACTGCACACTTTCAGAAATTCGCTTTTTTGACCCTCTAAATGATAGAATCTCTCTTTGGCGTCTTCATAAAAGTTGTATATCTTAAAGTCCTCTTTGAAACAGTCCTAAAATGACATCAATCCAAAATTTATAGAACACAATCAGTACATATCAAATTCAATTAGTCATTCTCATTCACATACAAGTAGCATTTCAATATCACATTCATCAATCAATACCTCGAACCTTCATGTCCGAAATCAGTACACAATTCAGTACACATTCATCCATATCAAATTCAATTCAGTAATAATCAAAACAAATCAAGGTAAGACCATCTTAGGTTACTCATAGTACACTCTCATATGGTATTGCCTGGATGGTCCGGCAATGTCTGACTGGCATCCAATGTGCTCCTCTATATCATACAAAACACATTTACATATATCACAATTTTGCACAAATGTGTAAGTCTTTCTTTATGCACATCAATGTATAGACAATATGCACAATGCATGTTCAACGATAATTTCGGGTATCTTATCGAGATTTTGTCACCATATCATTCAGATAGCAAAACCCTCATTAATATAATTTGTACTTAGGGTTTGGACTATAATAAAACAATGTGAAACTAATTTTATAACCCAATTGATCATTTCAGATTTTTTCTCATAATATGCTTTCGGGTCAACTTTACATAATTATTTTGATAAGGTAAATGACAAAATTATCCTTCTTGAAAGTTGTTCTCCAATGTCTTAAGTCTCTATTGATATAAAGATCATTCACTTTGGTTTATTATTCTATGAGTTATGCTCAAAATACCACAGATTGTGTATATTTGAAATTTTAGCTAATACATGATCATGCGTTCAAGTTTTACACCTCATATCGTTCAATTCCAATATCCAAAAATTGCAAACTTTATAACAATAGAAAGCTAAGAGAATAAGCTATAACTTTTGTGAAGAGACCTTTGTCTGATTCAACCTATATCAATACAGTTTATTCAATAACATCAGGACCTTATTTCTGTCCCTGGTAGTGCTACTACCTAAGTGAAGACATACTTTCAAGCTAAATTTCAAGACTCTTAAGGATAGAATTTAAATTTAATTTCTTCTTAAAATTTGTATAAAAATGTCTCTAGTTCAATTCAAATCAATAATCATTTCATTTGGAAATTTAAAGATCAAAATATAGCCAAAATATCGAAGCATGTTTAGTAAAAACATTCCAATTATCAAATTGCAGCACACCTCAGCATTTTCATCCTAACACCCCCTTTTCGGGATAACTTTTCATGATCATTATCACAAGTAAAATGGTGTATTTCAATAACACTTTCTTCTAGACAATTGTTCCACTATGTTTCCTATTTCTAATAACACCAAAAGCATACAATTTGATTTAGTATACTGAAAGTTATACCTAAAATAGTTCAGACTGTTTTTAAACTGTAACAAAACTCCTAACTCTAGTTCCAGCCAGATTTTCAAATGCTTAGAGATAGAATTAACATTCAACTTCTTCATAAACATTGTAGACATATGTCTCTAATTTATTCTGAATTAAGAATCAACATTTTTGGAAATCTACAGATCAAGATATAATCAAAATACCGAAGTCTATTTAATAAAAATTCTCCAATTCATAACATTCCAGCATACATCTTCACCAATATCTCACACATGTCATTCCAATTTAGGCATAATTCTCATACTACTAAACATATCATAAAGATCATATTGTCACTTACTTGTTAGGCTTTCAATTCAGCTCAAACTTTAGATTAAATCAAGTCTCCATGCAAGCAAAATTCATCATAAACTTAAGATAACAACAGGTTGATTTTGGACAGCAAGATGAAGGTAACTTTTAGCTAGTTTTCTTGGCTATTTTGTGTAAGGTAAAAAGCTAGTTTTGGTGCAACAATTTGGGTAGGGTTCAACCAAATTACAGAGGAGAAAGTTGGAGCAAATTCAGTGGAGAATGGTGAGAGAAACAGCAGAAACATTGCTGCTGGAATTTGCTCCATCAATATGCTAGGTGTCAACTTTACAGCATAGCATTTGTCCTAAGGCATGTCTTACATTTGCCTAATCAAGATGCTGCCACTAATCCACTCAAGATGCTGCTATATGTCACCAATTAATGAGTCCATATTTCTCCTAATTATTGGTCCACTTATCACACAATAATTGATCCATTTGTCACTTAATTACTAGTCCATTTGTCACCAATTTAACTATGCCAAATGTCACTCAATTTTAGGCTTAATCATCCAAATTTTTCATGTATCAATTTATCCTACCACTTGGCATTTGTCCTAGTCCAAATGTACCTCAAATTCACCAAAAATTCCGAAATAATGCTAATGGTCTCCAAATAAATTTTTAACGCAAATAACCCACAATTCACATTTTAATCACATTTATAAATCAACTATACCGGAAAATGTCAATGAATGCATGTACAATCATATTCATGTGCAAAAATGTGCATGTCATATTTAACTAAAGCATGATGTGCATTTCCTAATTTCTCAGTACTTTATCATAAATCACAATTCTAGCCTTAACATGGGTAACGGGATGTTACATTTTATCCCAAATAAACCTTATCTTCAAGGAATCCCACATAAGGTAGAATACTAGTCATAATGAAATTCCACAAATAACCAAAGATGTCCAATTACAAATAATGCTCAAAATAAATTGATTAAGATATCTTAACAAAAGCAATACCTTTTCAATGTAACCTTTATATGATAATCCTAGAGTTTAATATGAATAATGACAATGAATTTGGATCCCTTCTACGAAGGACATTTTACCAATATATTTTATTTTAAATTGCTCTAAAAGAAATATCTTAGTTTCCCAAAGCAGTTCCACATCACTACTGACAAGTAAAAAATCATCCATATATAGGACCAAGAAAATGAATATACTCCTACTAAACTTATAGTACACACAATCTTCAACAATGCTCGCTTCAAAGCCAAATAAGAGAACAACCTAATAAAACTTTTGATACCGTTGACGTGAATCTTGCTAAAGCCTACAGATGGATTTCTTAAGTTAACAAACTAATTGGCTAGTTTCCTTAGAAGCTAACCCTCTAGTTATTTCATATAAATTGTTTCTTTATTGTCTCCATTAATAAAAGTTATTTTTGCATCCATCTGATATAGCTTAAGAACAAAATACACCACAAGTGCCATAAGTCTTAAAAGAGTATTTCGATGAAATTAAAGAGAAAATCTCTTTATAGTCAATGCCTTCTCTCTAAGTAATTCCTTTGGCTACAAGATGAGCCTTGTATCTCTCCACATTGCCTTATGAGTCCCTTTTGGTCTCCAAAACCCATTTACAACTAATAGGTTTCACACATTAAGGTAATGGAACAAAGATCCCAAACATTCACTACAAGAAAATTTAGTTTCAGCAACCAAATTCTTAGCAACCATAGTAAAATGGTTGCTAATTATATACATTTTGCAACCAAAAATTATTTGGTTGCAATATATAAGTTACG
>JAOTAX010000197.1:38772660-38782839 GCA_025629825.1 Erythroxylum guanchezii
ACAAATCACCATAGCCACGGCTCATCAAAGAGAACACAGAATCACTTCAGTTTTCTCACCATGAGAATAACACCTACGACATCAAAACATATGCAGACCAACCCTTGCTGACAAATTAATTTCACCATGGCTCACAAATCAACTCCACAGTCACCACATCTGACGCACTACACCTTGGCTGCTTTTTTGTAACTTTTAAATCTGTGTAGGCTGCTCCACCAAAAAACACTCACTATTTGATTAAAACAATTAACTCTATAGAGTCCATCTCACACACACATCTTTAAAAACCACACCTTATAAATCTAACACCAGATGCGTTATACTCTCAATCCCATTGTCTGCGCAACCAGCTGTATTTTCTGTTATATAACACGTGACTTTCACTACTTCAAATAACACCCATACATCTATAGTTGCCGCAACCTCTATACTAGGTTTCTTCAAGTTACGTGTGTTTATAAACTTCTATTTTAAATCAAAGATATGTACTCCAACTGTAGAGACTCACGACATCTATATGATAATTCAAAATTCCAATTATCAATCCATATGATAATTCCAATTTTCTTATATGTCCAATTTAAAATGCCAAAACTAAATAAGGAATATATAAAATATATTCTAATAGTGAGTGTCTTCACTAATCTAACTCCAACAGTCGCAAGCAAAGACCCTTTGGATGAAGAGATTCCTGAAGCTGCAAAGATCCTTGGACTGTATAAAACAACAGTGTCTATGCCTGAAACTTGTTGGAAAAAGTGCATTCCAAGAGCACAAATCATGATGTGTAGAACAGCAGGACTAGGGTGGACGAACAACTCTCTCCATACACCTGCACCGTAACTCTTCTTCTCTGGTACCTTTATGATTTCACTGTCGCAGTCTGGTGGTATATCAGCAACTTCTTTGATTCCTGCAAGTCGTTGTTGAGCTTCTTTCTCTGAAACACTAACCTTCTCAAGAACCTGCTTGGCTTCACCAAGCCTAACTTGCATCACCAACCAACGAGGAGATTCAGGCATGGTTAAAACGCTCAAAGCAATAAGAACTGATGGGACTGCTCCAACTCCAAGCATGAACCGCCAACCCAAGTGTGGTGGGAGTTTGGAGAACACATTGTTTGATGCATATCCAAGTAAGATTCCAACGTTAACGAAAACCTACACAAGAATAGACATTAATTTTAGTTATACAGAACGTAAAGATGATCAATGACAAGAATATACTTATGGATCCTGTTATGTGAATCGTTCGTCACAGAACAAACGCACGCGAATATTCGGACAACAGAATTCGTTATAGGAAAGATTGGGGGAGAGAGAAGAATCACAAAGAAAGTTTCATAAAGAGAGAGACAACATGATTCATTATATCAGATATGTCGTACATTGTTGGAACATCTGCAATATATATTGTTTGAGAATCATTCCCTATACTCGCATACATGTTATGCTTCTATAGTCTTATTCTTAAACGCTACGTATAACACCTTGCGATTCCAGCTCTTCGACGTTCCGCACTTATGTTCCTTCGTCTTTGATAATTGCCGTAACAATCCCCTTCCCCTTAACATCTTTGTCTATTAAATTGATTTTCGAAAATCACTTCTGAAGGTCGAAGACATACTCCCAGGTGGCATTAGTGTGCTTCCCATCAAACCACTGGATTAACTACTGTGTGACTGCCTGATTGTTCCTTTTAGTAATACGTCTGTCTAGTATTGCTATTGGGACTCGTTCGGTTGGAGTTAAGAACTCAGGTAGTGCTGAAGTCATACAGTTTTGTCCCTCATGTGCTTTCTTGAGTTGTGATACATAGAAGACTGGATGTATTGTTGCATGGGCTGGAAGTTCCAGCTTATATGCTACCTTCCCAACTCGTTGGAATACCATGTATGGACCGTAATACAATAGGGATAGTTTCCGGTTGCTCCATTGTTGTAGCAAAAACTATTTGTACGGTTGTAATTTTAGCAAAACCATATCTCCCACCTTGAACTCTCTGTTTGTACGTTTTGAGTCTGCATGCTGCTTCATGCGATTCTGAGCTCTTTGTAAATGGAAACTTATAACGTTAAGCATTGCCTCCCAATTCTATAAAACCCTATCAACTTCCATAACCTTCAAATCACCTGCAATATATGATGTATACACTGGAGGTGGACAACCATACAACACTTCGAATGACGTAGTATTGATGGCAGTCCGGTAAGTGGTATTGTACCACCACTCCTCTAACGCCAGCCACTCTTCCCATTTTTTAGGTGTTTCGCCACAGAAACAACGTAAATAAGTTTCCAAAATTTTGTTTATCGCCTTTGTCTACCCATCCGTCTGTGGATGGTAAGCCGTCGATCGCAAGAGCTCCTGCCAAAACTTGCTCAAGAACACTAGATCTCTATCACTTATTATAGACTTCGGCATTCCATGTAACTTGAACACATTATTAAGAAATAACTCGGCTATGTAGCAGGCAGAGTAAGGATGCTTAACAGAGATGAAGTGGGCATATTTTATGAACCTATCAACTATCACTAAGATCACAGACTTACCTTTCGAGTTGGGTAATTCTTCCATAAAATCATTACTCACCTCCTTCTAGCTTCCCTCTGGTATTAGGATAGGTTGCAGTAAACCCGAATATGAAGAATTGTCATATTTATTTCTCTAGCAATTCATACAGTTCTGAACGTAAATTCTCACATCACGATCCATTCCTTTCCAAAAGAACATTTTATGTAGTTTCTTCATAGTCGCAACTACACCTGCATGGCCCCCCATGGCGTCGTTTTGACTAATGCTTATAAGTTGTTGATGAAGGTTTGAATTGGCCCAAACCACTGGATGTCCCTTCCACCTTAGCAACCCTTCCTTCCATTCATATACACTAGTTTTTACATTGCCAGCTTCTAACGTTTTGATCAATTCTTGAATGACTTCATCTTCTTGCTAGCTCTTTTTAATATTCTCTAAGAGTTCACTCTGCATTTGCGACACGGATATCATCAGCATTTCAGCGCTTGTAATCCTCAAAAGAGAATCCGTAGCTACGTTCTCCTTACCACTTCTGTATTGTACTTCAAAATTATACTCCAATAGCTTTGGTAGCCACGACTGTTGAAACAATGTCAATAGTCGTTGTTCTAGCAGGTACTTTAAACTCCAATGATCCGTTCTGACAATGAATGGTCTGGGGGTCAAGTAGTGATGCCATTGTTTAATAGCCTTTATCACCGCTAAAAACTCCTTCTCGTATGTGGATAACCCCTGATGTCTCCTTGCCAATGATTTGCTTAAGTAAACAATGGGATGACCCTCCTGTTGCAATACCGCTCCAATCCCCTGTCCACACGCATCGGCTTCAATTATAAATGGTTCAGAAAAATCAGGTAATGCCAGTATCGGGGCAGACATGATGGCCTTCTTCAATGTTTTAAACTCTCTCTGTTCCTCCTATTGCCAACTCCAATTAGCCACATTCTCCTTCGTAAGCAACTTCGTCAGAGGTTTAGTAGTTGTTTCGTAATCCTTAATAAATCTCCTATAATACCTCGTGATACCCAAGAAACCCCACAAATCCTTAATACACTGTGGTACCAACCATTCCTCGATTGTTCTAACCTTCCTCAGATCCATGGCTACGTCTTCTTCAGAAATGGTGTACCTCAAATAATCCACCTGTCGAGCTTCAAAAACACACTTGCTTCCTCTAAAAAACAGTTGATTGTCCAATAATGTTTGAAGGGCCATCGAGATGTGTTCTATGTGCAATGCTAATGAGGGGGTGTGTATCAATATATCATCGAAGAAGACCAGAATGAATCGACATAGAAAAGGTTTAAACAGTTCGTTCATTAGACGTTAAAATGTAGAAGGCAAGTTTGTCAGACCGAAGGGCATCACCAAGAATTCATAATGCCCTTTGTGCGTCTTAAAAGCCGTCTTTGGAATGTCCTCAGGTTGCATTCGGATCTGGTGGTAACTTGAGCGCAGATCCAGCTTCGAAAACCAACTTGCTCCCTGCAGCTCATCCAGTAATTCTTTGATTAGGGGTATCGGGAATTTATCCTTCACGTATATCGGTTTAGCTCGCGATAGTCTACACACATCCTCCATGAACTATCTTTCTTTTTGACGAGGACCACCAGTGATGCATACGGACCGTAGCTATGGCGTATGAATCCTTACCTCATCAATTGTTTAACCTCTTCTTCGATGATATCCTTCTGTACCCCTGAGTAACGATACGACCTTACATTAATCGTGTTGACTCCATTCTTCAATACAATCTTGTGGTTGTGTTTACAATTCAGAGGCAACTAAGAGGGTTCCTGGAATACCTCCACATAATTAGCCAATACCACATTCAATTCGTTGAACCAAGGTTTTGAAACCTGGACAGGATGTCAAACTGGAAGCCTTACTGGTCACCAATTCGACCGGTTCGACCACCGGTCGAATCGGTGTGACGTCATAATTACGCAATAATTATATATAATATTAGTAATATTAAAAAAAGAAAAATATACCAAATAATATAAATTTCTGTACTTCTATTAGATTTATGGAGAAAAGGTGGGTTTTACTTTTTGAAAGAATCAAAAAATGCATCAGCGTTTTAGAAAGAAAAAAAGCAAAAAAAAATTCATTGAACTAGTGGCCAACCGGTTCGACTAGTCCCGGTTTAACCGGTCAATTGACCGGTTTGCACTGGTTCAATTGGAGACTGATTTTTAGGAGTCACGGGGACTGGATAGCTTACCGGTCACTGGTCGAATCGGCCGATTCGGTCCGGGTTTCAAAACCATGTGTTAAACACACTCCTTTGTTGCTCTGTCATTCTCATTTGTTGGAGTTGGTACTCGATTAGAGTTGAGAGCTGGATCATTCATAGTTGTCTACTAGATGACCCTTGTAGTGTCTTCTGAAGTCCTTTGCTAGAAAGCATCCTGGATTTGCTATCTGGACCCCCTTTTAGGGGTTACCACCTTCCCTTCACATTTAAATGTCATTGTCCGAGTTCGAAAATTGCATAGGACATCTTCCAATCCCACCAGCCACTAAACTCCCAGAATGACGTCCCACCCCCCTAACGATATCACTAGTGCATCCATACTGAACTATACACCTTGCATGGACCATCCAAACTTTCTGCAACACTGCTTACATTGCAATTGTAACCCCCCTCCTACTGTAATTGTGATTGGTGTAATTTCTCTGAGTTCATATGTCCCTTTCCTTGCCACTGCGATATCGACAAAATTGTGGGTACTTCCATTATCGATGACTAGTGAATCTGTCGCCGTTGATGCACCCCTATTAAGCGCATTTTTTTGAACTCTATCTCACTGGAGAAACCCGTCATCGCCTGCATGGAAACCATAGGACATTCTTCCTTTTCACCCCCATCGTTCTGATCCTCCTCCTTTGGGTCGATTGATCACTTTCCCTTATCATCCTCTTTAGACACTACAAAGAACTGTAGCAGTCTCTTCTTACATTTGTGGCCGAACGTGTACTTCTCGTCGCACCAGAAACAAAGGCCCTTCGCTCGTTTTTCATTAAAGTCTCTACTTCTGATAGCTTTTGGAGCTGGAGCCTTGGACGGTCACACAGATGGTGACTGTAGGATTGAAGGCGGTGTTGGTAATATTCTTTCTGCGCTCAGACTACGTTGCATGGGTGTGGATTGGGGTGCTTTTCCACTAAACGTATTCCGAGTGGTTTGGGTTCGGTTCATCATTGAAATCCCTGTCGCCATCAGTATTGTTTCTTGTTTCCTTGCCAATATGTAAGCTTGATGTAGAGATTGTGGTTCGTGTAGCTTCATCGCAACGCCAATTTCTAGCTTAGGGCCCTTCACAAAGAACCTAACTAAGTAATCCTTTGAGAGAGACAACCTATTGGAGTGATAATCGAATTGCATACAGTATTCCAACACCGTTCCATTCTGCTTCAGTTCCTTAAAATCCCCTATCGGATCACCAAAAATCTCCGCGTCGAATTGTTGTTTAAGGGCCTTCGTAAATTCTACCCACTCTACTACCTCTGCCTTATGCCGATTCCTGATGAATAATCTGTACCATTCCTGCATGCGTTCGTCCGTGTGCAAAATGGCGATGTTAACCTTCATTTGTTCGAGTGTCTAATCCATCTGGAAAAATTGTTCGCAACGGTACAACCATAACTTGATGTTGTCCCCGTCAAACGAGGGAAACTCAACTCTACCCAGTCTGGTGGACCTGACGTTTTCTTCCTTATCAGGTTGTGTATGAGTGTTTTCCGGTGTCTGATGAGAGAGACTGCTTCCCTCCCCTTGTTTCGACAATTTCGGTGAAATCGTCAATCAAAGCTCCCACATTTCCTTCTCCAGCTTTTCTGTTTTGCTTTGTACCTCCGATAGTAACCTCTCATTTCTATCTTGCAATTCTAGCAACAGTCGCTCACTCCGACCTTGTGCTTCCATGAGTGCTTTTAAAGTATCTTCCAACCTACGGAACTCCGCGCCTCTCGTTCCTTCCGCCATTGTTGGTCCCAGACTCGGCCACTCTGACACCAGTTGTTATGTGAATCGTTCGTCACAGAACAAACACACGCGAATATTCGGACAACATAATTCGTTATAGGAAAGATAGGGAGAGAGAGAAGAATCACAGAGAAAGGTTCATAAAGAGAGGGACAATATGATTAATTATACCAGACATGTCGTACATTGTTGGAACATCCATAATATATATTGTTTGAGAATCATTCCCTATACTCGCTTACATGTTATGCTTCTATAGTCTTATTCTTAAACGCTGCGTATAACACCTTGCGATTCCAGCTCTTCGGCATTCCGTGCTTACGTTTCTTCATCTTCGGTAATTGGCATAACAGATGCCTCTGTGAAAGGGGTGAGGAAGCCACGCATTGATGTTGGAGCGATCTCAGCTGTGTAGACAGGAGAAACAATCATGGCAACGCCAACACCAATACCAGCAACAAAGCGACTAACCATAAGAAAAGCATAGTTGGTGGCGAACCCCATCCGGATGGCTCCTGCAAAGACAAAGCATTCAGCAACTACAATGGTGTAGCGACCACTGATCAAGTCTAAGGTCCAGCTAGTGAGAGCTGCATCGACGAGGGAGTAGATACTGAGGAGACCAGCCAGAAGTTCCAGTCTAACATCGCTGAGATGAAACTGTTCTTGGATGAAGATTGTTGCTCCACTCATTACACCAATATCTGAAAGTTGTTTAGAACATAAAGAAATGTTGGAAATTCTCCTCAGACAGAACTACTGATCACATTTCTTTAACGATGAAACTTACTATAACCCATCAGCATAGAAGTCATAGAACCTAAGAGTGAACAACCAATAGCATACTTGTTGGCCTTTGGTTTCTTTGAAGTTACAGAATCTTTAACTACTACTTTATCTGTTCCTCCAGCCATCTTTCAATGCTTCAAAAGAGATCTTATATATACACAAAGAGACACAGACAAAGACGTTTAAGGAAATCTTTATTCTTCTTTCAAGGAATCCAAGCATGAACTCAAGAATTCACAAGAAACAAAAGAATTGTGATGATGATGATTTGTAGGAAGTAGAAAAAGAAGAAAGATAACTTACTGTTTGATAACTAATAATTGCAGAGTTGGTTAATGTATATAATAGAAACAGTCTTAGGCAGCTGCAGAATTGTATCAAAACACGGATTATGAAGTCCTAGTCAACAACTATATAATATTGTGGCAATGAATATTAATGTTCGAATTAGACCTATATCTGCAAAAGGAAAACAGAATCCATGTATGTTTTGGAAAACTTGTTTAACAAAAATTTCTATTCCTAACTCGACTTGTTTTTGAACTAAATTCAATACATAACCTTTGTGTACGTCTATTAACTGTTTAATCCTAAGGAAACATAACTTCAAGAGTACAGTTTGAGTGCAATACTAATTCTATAATATATAATTTATAAATTAAATTTAATTAAGGGAAATTATTATTAACTTCTAGTTGAAACTAGCTAAAACAAACTTAACTTTAATATGGTTTTTTGTGTCCAAGGAGGAATGATAAGCCTAAGAAGGGGAAGGAATTCATGAAACTAAGTTACCAAATTTGATATGATTATGAAAAGATGTTATTGAAGTGAATATACAAAAAATAAGTAACCGATAATTCTAAGACTTTGGCCCTATTTGACAATAAGAGGATTGCATTAGTTGTTAGCTGATTCTGTCAACGTTTAGCTAACGGTGTGTTAATATAGTTGATTTGTCCAGCAGATAACATCGGTTTAAACTTATTTAAAGATTTTTTATAAAATTAGTTATTTAGTATTAGCTGTTTATATGTAAAATAACTTATGAAGGTATGACTTAAAAAAATTTATAAGGACATGAGTATTAACTATTTATATTTTAGTATTTCTTTGAATACTCTCATAAGAATTTAGATAGAGCAAAATAAGTCAACACCATCGTTCTCTCCAATATCTTCCATCGAGCCTTAAGAATACTGAAAACCCTCTCAATACAACTTCTCAATGATGAATGTGCTCGATTAAAAACTTCTTAAGATCCTCTTAGATTTGCACCACGAAGGGCCAACTAAAGAATTTGAGAGATCACTACACTGCCACTAAAAATAAGCTTGAGAATGAGTTCGGTTAGATCACACCAGAAGTTTTTCCTCAAATGTAGCACCAAACGTAATATGAAATTGGGTATGTAAAAATGAAATCAATTTAATTTCTAATTTAAGGAAATATAATTTTTTGTCATTTTAATTTTAAAAATTGAAACTATATATTTTAATATATAAATTAAAATAAACTTTTTTGAAAAAATTGTTTATATTAATCTCTTAAAATTTAACCTTAAATAAAAATAATTAATTTGAATTTGACTTATTAATTTTAGATTAGATTGAATTGAATTAAACATAACATACAACTGATAATAATATTATATACTAAATATTGATAAAAAATGACCTAAATATTGGATCTATACAAAAGTAATTACTGCAATATAATTAGAGATAACAAATTTAAAATATTTAATTTTTTTGAAAATTTTAATTTAATGACTAACTTTTTAGAATTTGTATAGTAGCATTTTTAAAATTAGCGGATTGAGTTCAATCCATCAATTCAATAAGCTGATTACTAAATATAATTATCAGCGGTTTGATATGGTCAAACATCTAAAACCTTTCAATGTGCCAAAAAAATAGTTGATAAGTTATTTACCAAACAAGATCTTTGGCTTGTGTAGAAGGAAAAATCCTAATTACTTACATCTATTTAGTCTTGGGGTTGAATAATAGGTTTTAGATTTTGTGATTCTTTGTCACTAGGTTAATTATGTTTTTTAAATCTTTAAACTATTTTTTAGTTCAATCTAATTTCATTAATTAAATGGTCACTTAGTATATATATATACATGTTAAAAGATAGCAAATTAAATAATTAAAAACCTTTTAGGATATTATAGTAAAATTTTCTAAAGTTTTTAATTTAACGATTAACCTTTTTAAAACTCATATAATTTAGATCAAAAAGTGTTTTTGTTAATTTGATGTGATATTGATATTTATTTGTTAACTACATTAACAAAAACAAGGATTTGACTTGTATGAATTTTAAAATTTGGTTATTAAATTAAAAACTTTAAAAATTAAAAATTAAAATTAAAAATTGGAAAATATTAAACACTTTTAAATATGTTATCTTATATATTAAACATGTAAGATCAATTTAAGACATATGTTATTAATTACAATTTATTAAATTGCTTTTTTTAAATTTTTATTAAGTATCTATCACTATAATTTTTTAATTATTACCTCCACGTATGTGTGGGTCAAGGACTAGTACAAAGAAGATCGCAGATAGTACGGCACGTAATAGAACTTCTCTTTTAAGTGAGAATAAGGACATGATCATAGTTCTCTAGATGTACCTTGAACGACAAGTCATGGGGCCTTAAACATTCCCTTCCATCCCTTTAAGGTTATGTTTGGTTGGACGTAAGGTTTTTAATAGAATGGAACGGAAAGGAATGGAATGAAATGAAATGGTTTATGTTGGATCCCAAACTTGTTAATTATTTTTGAGGCATGTTTTGAATTTTTGAAGTCTTATTAGATCAGTTAATTGGAATTGAATTATGCTAAG
>JAOTAX010000197.1:38804779-38817778 GCA_025629825.1 Erythroxylum guanchezii
ACTAATGTTTGTAACAATTGTAACTTGTAAATGGTAATGTTTTTAAATGACATGGGCCCAATTTGATTAGTAATTTCTGCTTACGTGTATTTTGTTTTAAAGAAACAAAAGTTTTGTAATAAATTTTGACTGAATGATAGTTCTAGCATGCCACCCTTGCGGGGTGCGTACTCGGATATCACCATGAATGTCGGGTACTATCTTGTGAGAGTGGGGTGCTACAGAGAAGGTTGACAAAGAAAAAAGAGACATGCTTTGTTGGACATAATTTATGGATGAAGTTTTGTTGAATGCACTTATCTATCAACAAAATAAAGGCAATCGAGTTGGTGGAACCTTCACAACCCAAGCCTTAACTAAAGTCGTTACGAAAGTTCGAGAGAAGACTGGAATTGATGTCATTGATAAGGACAAAGTCAAAAATCGAATAAAATCTCTAAAGACGAATTTCAATGAATGTTACGATCTTTTTAAGCACTCTAGTGGCATTGCTTGGAGCCCTATAACTAAGAGATTTGATGCCGAACCAGAAGTATGGGAAGCAATGATACAAGTTATTTTATTCTCTCTTTTTTGTGTTTTGTGTTGTTTTATTCAGGCCTTAAGGAACTAGTTTCTGCTGGTAGATATTTGAAGTACTTTTTGTTGATAGCTTGGAGTTCAATTGCTTAATGATTTGTTGATAATACAAACTGAAATTGTGATGCTTTGTGTTTATAATGGTTCTGAGGGTTTGACATGTTTAAGATTATAAGAAAGATTCATGTAAGTGGATAGAAAACAGTAGGAAATAATACAAATATTGGGATCCTTCATTTATTCACAAGGATGGAAAGTTGATATGCTGCAGAAAGATCAAATAGAAATTATTTTTTATGCATTCCAAGTCGGATAAAATTTGATTGTATGACTCTATGTTCAGATCTAGGCCCTAACAAATATCATGGATGCCTCAAATTTTCCCTCGTTTTAATTGTCACTTTAAATTTGATTCCGAAGACACATGTAGTTTTCAAATAAACTGATGTTGCCCTTTTGCTTCCTAATTATGGAAAGCTTAAAAACAAAATATATTTCATTAGTTTTAGGTTTAATTCCTACATTTGATTAGAAATGTTTTTTGAGCACTCTTTTAATGATATATGAACTGTATTTTTGGAGAATAATATTATTTATGTATTGTCTATGTTCCAGTTCAGAAAAATATCGATTAAACTTCCATTAAGTCCTACTTATTTTACTTTTTGTAACTTGAACCAAGTGGTGGCAGTTAGGAACACTTTTTTGACAATTAGGAGTATTGATTGTATGATTTTTATTATTTGAGTTTACAATGGTGAACTTATTTGTTTGAAGTCTGCGTTTGAGACAATCTTCTTTTATAGGCAAAGCCAATTGTAAAGAAATGGAAATCTGCAGAAATAACTCATTATGATAAGTTAACGCTTTTGTATGCAAAAGATAGAGCAATAGGTGGAAATGCTTAAATAGTAAAAAAAAAAATCGTCGCTGGGCTCCGATGAATGTGATCACAATCGATGAGGTTGATCAATTATTAGCTTCAAATGACATATCTTTAGAAAACTTTGAACACACACATGATGGTGCAAGTCCAACTGAGTTTGACGCTACTTCTCATTCCAATTCTAATCCAATTTCTGTGACTTCTCCAAAGAAAAAGAAAAGAAAGAGTGCTGTTGCAACAGAAATTATTGGGGTTAAAGAATCTATTGACAATGTTGTTGAGGTACTCAAGGAATCAAATACAATTGTTGAAAAAATACGCCAACGAGTTTATGGAGAGCATGAAGTGTATGTTGAATTGTTAAAGAACTTGATGTGTGTCTTCGCTACAAAGTTTATAATTTTCTAACTGCAAGTTCGATTAGGGTGAGAAAAATTTTGACTGTCCCGAGTAGGAGCGTAATAATTATTTAATGCATATGATGAGTAGCGCACTTGTTTCGGAAATGGAATGAAGATAAAATTGTGGGTAGGTGATCTTTTACATTGCAAATTTTTTTGAAATGCAAAAGCCTAATTTGATATACTGTTTTTTGTTTAATCTACTAGCTTTTATTTTGTTTAACTTGTGGTGATATTTATTTGCAGATCTTTTGCTTATGGAAGAGTCATGGTTATGCTGAAATGGAATTTTTTGCTTATAGAATAAATACTAGTGCAGATTTTTTGCTTGTGGAATAAGTACAAGTGCAGATTTTTTGCTTATAGAAGTCATGGCTGTGTTGAAATGGAATTAAGAACACCTTTATCTTTTGGATTATCAAAATATGAATTTTAAATTCTAAACCATGTAAATATACATATAGTTATATGTAACTTGTTTTATTTTAATATGGATATTAAATCTTAATTTTCATTTTTATTCTATAAAATAGAATAGTTGTTCTCTTGACATATGGATGAGATTGATCTTGGTAGTGGAATAAGCATATGACATATGGTAGTGGAATAAGCATGCAGTATATGATGAAATTCTTTTTTTTAATGCCAAAGATATTGTTTTATATTACATAGCAATTGGAAAGTTAAAAACTCTAGTTACAAATAGAAATTTCAACTCCTTGAAGCTTCATCGTAGAGTTCTGCTATCAAATATGATAATACCTTATCTGTGTATACCGAACTTTTCACAGCAAAAGATAAACAAATTCCATAATCAAAGACATAAAGGTCTCAAAAAATTCTTTTGTCCAATATAAGTTTCAATTCCTTCCTTTGATAAATTAGGAAAATAAACAGAGGAAAGAAAGTCCCATTTTTCTTCCATTCTTTTCTCCTCTTTTCCCCTCAATATTTCCTTTCATTTCCTTTGTGCAAGTAAAGATCCAAACAGAGACTTAAGGAAAATGGTTATGCATTACTCTTAAGGGAGAGGAGCCTCCCTTGGAGGTTTCCATGGAACTTTCTGAAGTAGAAAGTTACCTGAAATCTGCTTGGAGCTTGCCAAATATTCTTCTGTAAGAGGAAAGTTCCTGTTCTAAGGGGTGAGTTACTGTTCATTCGAGGGAGTTTCTTACACGACACGATATTATTGCAATCTTTAACATTGTATTGACAGTCACAAAAGGTGAAAAGTGTTGCGAATTATAAAGGGGTCGTAAAGGAAACACCTAAGGCCTTGTTGCCTCACTTCTAATCAATGAAAATTCCAGTTCAAAGGTTGTTATGCTAGGTGATCCAAAAGGAGCTTGTAGAAAGGTGTTTCTTCAAAACCATACTCTCAGGGACGGAGCCAGACTCAACTCTAAAGGGGAGCTGGGAGCCAACATCTAAATGTAACGTAATTTTTTAAAGGAGGCCACTTATATTTGTAATTTTAAAAATTTTAATCATATAAGTAATTTTTTAAAAAAATATATTTGAAAGGAGGGCCATGGCCCCCCTCCCCTATAACATGGCTCCGTCCCTGCATATTCTAAAAATGTTAACCAAATTAAAATAGCTACCCTTTTCCTGCAAAACATGCTTTTGGACCTTGGAACCTCAGAAACAGTTTGAGAAACAAATCCCGAAGGGGATGTACCTTGTCGAGTTAAAATTTATCCATCGTACGTACCCTTTTTCTTTTTTCTTTTTATGTCAGTCTTTAGCAACGTTTCACGTCGAGTTGAAACTTAGCTCTGTAGTCTTTTGTGTTTGCCCTTAGGGATCTCTTTCGCGATGAGATAAACTTACCCTTAGTAGTTCTTTATGTTAGGGTGTCTTTCGTGTTAATTATAATTGCCATAGAAACCTAACAACCTCCGCGGTACTTTCGAAAAACCGACCAGTACAAGGAACTTTGTCAAATTGGACCTTGTTTTCCAGTCTCGTTTATCAGAACCAAACTAAGGCTACCAAACGTTTTGATGATCGGACCAGAACTAAAGCTACCATACATTCAACTGGCCTAGAGCTCGAAATGTCGGATATCTGAAAAATTGACGCCAAGCTTCTGAACCATATTTTTCTCTAAAGAGCAAGGGGAAAATGCGGTAAGAAAATGGAAAGATATAATATGAACCAAACTGGCAGAAGATGACAACCTTCCGATGGGCCCTCTTTTGCCCCGTTCACTTTTGTAGCATAAAGCATTCCATCACTAGTTCTAGTAAAATATTCCTAACACTAACCCTGACACTCTAGATACTGAGTGACATACTGGAAAGTATAGATACTTATATCTACAGTGTCATAACCAGATTTGTTTAACAGATGCTCACTTTCTTACTCCCAATCAGCATCAAAGAAGCCAGCATCTTTCATCTCTGAATAGTATACATTCTCAAGATGCAAATCTTCTTCCTACAGTCACGAGAAATACAAGTATTGGTCACAAATGTTTCTGTACTCGTAACAGAAAGACTAAGTTTGAAAAGGAGGGTAAGGTGAAATCCTGATAAACCTGGAAAAAATCTGCTAAAAACGTTATGTACAGTAGAGGAAGGTAAAAGGCGTGGTAGCAAACAATTGTTGTAGTGTACAACCTGTAGAAGAAGATCAAGGATCATTAGGAATACATATAGCTCCAGAAGGCCTGTTGTGGAAGAAAAAGAATCTATTCAACATTACCAAAAGCTGAAACCAGCCCCGCTTCCCATAAGCACACAAGCAAGCAGTGCCAGTGAGTTCAAAGTGAACATTATAGCAATGTATTTGTAGAATGCAGGTCGTGCTGCATAAAGGAAATGACAAGTCATGAACCATCTAATAGGGATAAATATACTTCACCAACATGCATGTACTGAGAACCTTACCAGGCAACCTATCTCTCCACTGAGAGTGGTACATCCATAATATCAGGCCATAAACTGCAGTTAGCACGAGCCTGTGGATAACCCATAAATTCCACTTTTTGGTAAGCTGTTCTTCATTATTATCAATGAAAAGTGGGATCCCCAGTCCAAACAGGTAAATTGCCTGCACAGAAAACATCAATTAAGTAATTTATATTTCATGTCATAATCTTGGCCAGTTGCAGCAATTTAGTAGAGGCAGGTGACCAAATTAAGAAAACAAAAACTGAGGGTAACTTCATCATACACAAGCACAAGCTCATCGTCCTCATCTACTTATGCAGAAGTTTAGAGATGTCTTAACAAATTCAAATGTCAGATATCATATTTGGCATAAGGATAGCATTTGGTATACAACTCTAAAAAGGGCCAAAATAAGTTAAAAGTGACACCAATATTCCCCAGACGCCTTAAGGTGCCTTTTGGCATCAAGCTAGCTATTAGAGAACTGCAATGATTAAAGTGAAAAATGAAGGACCTTCAAAACTATGTCCAAACCAACTACAAGCGCTGAGATACCAAAGGGCCGGGTCAAATCATCAAACCCACTAGAATAATTTCCTTGGTATAGAAAGGCAATCAAGCTGACTTCCAGAAACAACATTCCAGATGTTGTAAACAGGGATAGGATGTTCCATGCTAACTCTTTTCCAGGACTGCACTCCCATGCCTGCAACAGTGAAAAAAAAGGAATTATGATCTCCATCTAAGGGAAAAAGGGCAAAAAGCTCCAAAAAGAACCAAGCATCAATAGTGGAAGCATGTAAACCAGTTATTTGTTAAGCATAGCTGCAAGCAAGAAGGTTGTGAATTATTAAGATATGAAAAGGAAGTATTAGTGGACTGAACTATCATTTTGATGCCAAGTAGGCAAAGAAACAACATAAACTACAAAAATCTCTGCACAGACCCCATACGAATATTCATGCATACAAACGTACAAAGACACACAACACCTAGAGAAAGAGTGTGTGTGCTAGTATTATTGAGGTATCTTGGTCAGAATTGGTTGAGCATCTTGTACAACAATATGCAGGTCTTACGCAGTCATATTTATATGTCAGCAAGAATTTGCAATATATAAATGGAGATAACTAAAGAAGTAATCTCAAAATTGAATGAAGATGAAAGCCAACAGGTTGGATCCTGCACCAAGTCTTCTAATTCTTTTGCCTTAAGTATCCAATCATAGAAGAACTAAATTGACCAGAATCATGATATTTGGATATCCAGAAAGAGAAACCATTTAGACAAACAACCATAAATGTAGAATTAATCCACTGATAAATCTCAAGATACAGGTGCTTCTTGACCAAAGGTAGTTTATGGATGGGAATCCAAGAAAGTTGACAAGAAAAGACATTGGTAGGAGGAGAAAGAAAGGTAACTAAATGTTGCACAGCAAGTTCCAATTGTCAAGGGTTTTGTTCAATAACGTTATCAATTAAACATCTTTCAGACTCAGTTTGATCGTAGCTTTTCATTGATCCCCTCCCAAAAAGAGTTCCAGATTTGGTAATAGTTATCCTTGTAGGTATAACCTTAACGTTTGAATTCTTACTCAAGTTGGAAGTAGTGCACGTTAAGTTACAACAACTACATCACCATGTACATCAGACCAATACTTGGACATCATTACTGCCGTTTTGTCTGATAATTGCCTCCTCAAAAGTGAATCAACAGCTACATTTACAATCATGACACGTGAAACAAGGCCTTGCTTAACAAACTAATCAAAATTTCACAAACTCGAATAAGTATCGGCTCTCAATGCACATTTCAATAAAAAACAGATAGCAGATGACAATTCAAGAAACCTACAATTCAATAGCTAAATTCATGAATCCGAATCATAAATACGAGCATAAATGTAAGTTAGTTAATACCAAAACAAAAGGATATTTAAAAAATCAAGAAAAAACTAGCTAGCTTGATAGATTCTAATAAAAACTCACAAACCTGAAAGCAGCACCAAGCAAGATTAAGCAAGCTGACGAGCCAAAGACTCACATAATAAGCGATGATTATATGGGATCTCCCATGGGATAGCTTTCTCAAGCTTTTCTTAGTCTGGAATGTCAAGTAAAGCACAAAACAAAGGGAAGCCACAATCAAGATGATATTGTGTAATACGCCATGGCATTGAGAGAACCAATTGAAGAGACCTTGGCCTGTAAAGCGGGCATCGCTGAGAGTGGGGTTAGGGTTTTGAGAGATGGGAATTGAAAAGGAAGAATCTCTGGTCCCTGGTAGATGATTTTGCATGTTAATATTTCCGGTGGAAGAGATACTTGAGCAAATTGGTGAGGTGGTGCGCCGGAAGCCGTGATAAGATTGGATTTTAAAGTTCTGGTCAGATATTCTTGTCTTCTTCTCTTCTGTAATTACTAATTAGTGGATGAAAGTTATATCTGGGAGACTGGGACAGAACAGGGCTGGACAGGACAGATTTCCGATTAGATTTCTACCCAATGGACTATTTATGTGAAGTTAACATACTTAAACAAAAAAAACATACTTAAACAAAAACATATCACACCTAGTAATTCGGATTTGTTACTAAAATACCCCAAAAAAAAAAAAAAAAAAAATTTTGCAATTATTTCAGTTTGATATGAAATAGGCAACAAGGCGTGCCTTAATATTGGCCTTGTTTGATAATCAGCTGCTGATTGCATTTAGGGATGGCAACGGGGCGGGTATGGGACGGGTATGTCATCCCCGTACTCGCCCCCATCTCCGCCGAAGATTTTTCTGAGTCCCTCATACCCGTACCCGACCCGTTTACTCGTTTCTATTATATTATATAATAATATTATATATTATTATATTATATAATAATATTATTATATTATTATATAATATTATTATATAACGGGTAAACGGGTATGGAGGTGGGGTCCCCATATTTGCCCCGATACCTGACGGGTATTGTTGTTAACCCCCCATACCCGCCCCACGGGTAAAAATTTGCTCCCCATACCCGCCCTTGTTCGGGTAATTTTATCGGGTACCCATCGGGTTCGGGTACAATTGTCATCCCTAATTGTATTAGCTGTTAGCTGATAGCTGATTATATCAATTGATTTGACCAGCTAATTGTATTAATTGTTTGTCATTTAATATTTAGTAAAATTAGGTGTTTACTATTAACCGTTTATGTGTAAAATAGCTTAAAAAAATTATAAGGGTATGAATATTATATATTTTAGTATTTCGTTGAATTTTCTTATAAAAATTTAGATTTTAAATATTGAATTAAACTACTTCTTCCTATTTCATCAATAGACTGTGTAAATGAGATGAGATGATGATAGTTAGATTTAATTAATATTTAATTTTAAGAAATTTTAAGTTGTGCTAATTTAACTTATGAAATGGGTCACTTTTTCTTAAACTCAAATTTAATTTATTATAAAACTTAAATTTCTAAATTGATATTTTTAGTTTTAGTAATTAAATTAAATGCAAATTATTTATTAAAATAAAATAAATATATTAATGAATTATATATATATATATATATAAGATGAAATCAAATAAGTCATTTTAAGTACGAGAGAAATCAATAGACTCAGCCTGAGTTAATTAAATTTCAATTTAAATTTAGAATTTTTAAAATTTTAAATTTCAAATCTACTCCTAATTTAAAACTTGAATATATTATGAAATGACTTTTTAACAATTAAATTTTAAAAAGACAAATTTAATCCAAATTCAATTGAATTTCAAGCCAATCAAGTTGGGTCTCGGGCCACAGATTTTGGACCCAAACCTAACCCAAGCTAATATCAATTCTTTTATATTTCAATAGTAACTTCTTTAATAATACATTTTGACATTTTATTACTTACGATAATTAAATATTTTTGGAAATTAAATATGTAGTGATATTAATGTAGCATCTCCTCACATTGAGACAAAACAACAAACGTCTTGCTTGTGAGCTTGGACAAGAAGGTGAGCAAGAACCCTTCTTCTATAGCGGCGTCAAGGAACTTACTACTAATGAGGCGACTACGATTTGCACTTGCCCGCAATAATAAGTCCTTTGCTTCTTCTCTTGATAAAGGTCAGCTCTTTATCTCTTTCTATGCCTGTTGTTTCGTGTCGTGTTGATCACCTAGTGTTTTAGATCATGTGCTTGTGTGGTTTCTTATGAATTCTAGGCATCCCAACGGAAGAGAGAAGGAAATCAGAGGATTATGAAAGAAGGAAAATGGTGTAGTAGTTAAGAGGAGAAATCGTTGTTGGGGCATTGGTTACGGTGCTGCTCCGGCGATGAGCAGATCCTGTCGCGTGAGAAGGGATGATTGATCTGGTTAAGAAGAGTAGAGAGAAAAACGTGAGTGATTCTGGAGAAAACGAGAGAGACAAGAGAGTGGAAGAGAAAGTTAGGGTAAAAATGAAATTTTGGGTAACGCTGCTGTTAGAGCAGCTTCTTGGTTTTGGCCGGTTTGGGTTGGCTGATGTAACCAAACAAATTTATCAGCTGTTTGACAAAGTCAAATAGCTGATTTTAGTCAACTAGCTAATTTTTAGCTGATCAGCTGTTATTCAAACATGCCCATTATGTTGATACGGAATAGGATATGTAAACATGGTTGTCTTATTCTATTGTGTTTCTCCTGTTATGTTCCAACTCCAAGCCTACATATTTACGAAAATTTAGTTCAACTTAAGGTCTTTTCTAACATACTATAGGCTTGGGATCAAATAAGAAGAAGGACTTTATGAATTGATAATATATAAATATCTAAATATTTTTAAAAAAATATTTTATTAAATAAATTTAATATTTATACATAAATTATTGAAGTCATAAATTTACATACTTAACAAAATACTATAGGCAAATGATTATAATAGTAGCTAACAACTTCTTACAAATGTCAGCAACAATAAAATCACTATAAATGTTGGACGTCGCTTGTTTCCGGAGCCCAACGCTTGCTTTGATACCACAACTGTTGAATCCTGCTTGAGTCTGAAATCCAACTCTTGCTTTCATGCCACATATGTTGGACCACGTTTGTTCCTAGAGTCTAACGCTTGCGAAAACATGAAACGTGAGCGTAATCCAAGAAATCACCTTAACCCTGCGTTGGCCTCTGGAAACAAGCGGCGTCTAACAATAAAATACCAGCTACACTAACAGAATAATAGCAACAACAACTGATCAATAATATCAAAATGTAAAACACTAAGAGAACTACACTAACAAACATACAGATGATTCATGAAAAACAATTTCTCTGTGTACTTCTCGATGCAAAATCATTATGTCCAACATATCTTTCTCGGTACATAAAATAGTCAAATCATTTAACTTTTTTTTTAACATTGATAACCTCAAGTAGGTTTTTAATAATTTTAACTTTGAAAAACTTCTATGAACTAATGTTATAGTCATAGTTACAATTAAAAAAATTTGATAAGCAATTCATACATTTGGATCATCTAAATCCTCATCTGATAAATTATTATGAGAAAAAAGGTAGTAAAATTAGTGCAATATTTTCTTTGTTCATTATCACCTACAACCTCAACTTCTTTAGATCAAATAAGAATATAAAATTACTTTTAAATGTCATTAAATTTTCAAATTTATTCTTCAATAAAGCAATTGTCATATTCCTAACAACTAGAAAATAACTAACTTTAGAGGACTCCTCAATTGATTTTATTTCTCTATCATGTTCATTACATCTACTTGAAAATGTAAGGGCCTATATTAATCTAATGTGCAAGGCTTTTGGCGATATTTATGGTGGAGGTAAACCCTTGATCTAATGTGCAAGGCTGTTAGCAATATTTATAGTAGAGATAAATCCTTTGTTTCTATATTTCTAAAAAAATATCATCACACCTTGTAATTGTTCCATAGTAGTGTCGATGCACATAGATTTAGACTGCAACTTTTTACTCACCATGTTAATAGCAAATAAAATCTCATACTAAATAACCATACTAGCTAAAAACTCAAAACTCTCAAGTGTTGTAACCAAACTTTCTGCTTAACTCTTTGACGTAGCATCATCATAAGATCTAGATAGTTTCATCAAAACCAATCTTATTTAAGGAGCTTGAAATATAACAGCTTTAACACTTTTTATTTGACTTTCCCAATAAGTATTGGACAACGATTTCATAGTTAAGCCCGAAACATTTTCAAGTAAAACCTTCCAACTTTTAGGAAAATTTGAAAATAATGCATATATGTGTTGTATAATTCCAAATAATGAAACAAATTTAACATAAGAATGTGTCATATCACTAAGAGTAAAATGAAGATTATAACAAGCACATGAGATATATAGTGTTCTTAGATTTATTTTAAGTAATTACTTTTGAACTCATTGGTGTTTTCCCTTTATAGTAGACCCATTATCATAACCTTGACCCCTCATAAGAGACTTCAATGCATTCAATAATTCATTAAAAATCTTAGTCAAGATGTGTCATCTACCTTTAAGAACTCTAAAAAGTACTCCTCTATTTTTATTGTGATATTTGACATATTCACTTATCATACCAACAGACTCATTTATTCTTAATGACTCAAATATGAGGTACAATCAAGAATTATAGAAAATTATTTCACTTCTTTGATGATCCTTATGATAAAACTTCTAACACTATGGGCCAAAAGAGAAATCAACTCATTTTGAATTTTGTGACCAAGATAATGATGATGAATTTTATGATTTTAAATGTGTTTAATATGATCTTACATTATTACATCACATCAAATTCAACAATCATCTCAACCATCCTAAAAAATTAGTATTATTATCTTGGTAAAGTTTCTCATTGGATCAATGAAAAGTCAAATTATATTTAGCAAGACATTTCACAGTAAGAACTATTCTTATCAAGACTTCTCTTTAACATTCTTTCTCCTTTACAATTTCCTTATTACAAATCTTTATCAACTAATTGATTTTTGTTCAATCTTACTTTTAGTTCGTTTCAAGTGTTCATGTTAGTCATATGCTCAACACTATTCTTATATTCTTTGAGTCTGTATTAAGATGTTTGCAATCTCTAAATCCATCAGTTGCTAATGCACTTTGTTTGATATTAGATTTGAACAACTTACAATAAAAACAATATACTTTATCTATATTATGAATTATGAATACTTGATGTTTTTGTATTCACTGTACACCACTATTTATATACATGTTTAATGCCTAAATGTGGTAAGTAGTTATTGTCAATCCCTATAATCAAGCTTCCTATAATCAATCTATAATATCTATACATTCATTCATAATCTTCGTAACAGTAACACACCCCCTTAAGTTGGAGCATAGACGTTTATCATGCCTAGTTTGTTACACAAATATTCAACCTAGGTCCTATTTAGAGTTTTTGTAAAGAGATCCCCTAGTTGTTATGCAGTCTTCATATATCTTATAAATACTATATTATGTTGCATGTTTTCATGAACAAAGTGACAATCAATTACATTATGCTTAGTTTGTTCTTAAAACACATGATTAGAGGCTATATGAAGAGCAGTTTGGTTATAAAACAATAATTTTGTTGGCATATTACCTTTAAGTCCAATTTCTGTCAAAATTTGATACATCCACATTATTTCACATAGAGATTATGCCATAGCTCTGTATTTTGATTCTACACTCGAGTGAACTATAAAATTCTGTTTCTTACTTTTCTATCAAACCAAATTTTCCCCAATAAAAACACAGTAGTGTGTGGTGGATTTTTTTTATCAAGTTTGGACCTTGCCCAATCTGTAAATGAAAAGCATTCTATATAAGTGTGACCAAGATTTCTATAAAGTACACTTTGTCTAGTTGTTCTACCTTGTCTAGTTGTTCCCTTCAAGTAACAAAAGATTTGCTTCAAAGTAGCTTAGTGATGAATTGTTGGCGAAAACATAAATTGGCTCACAATACTAATTAAGCAAGAAATATGAGGATGCGTCACTATAAGATAATCCAGTTTTCCAACCAGTATTTGAAGTGAATCACACGTCAGTATAACGATATACAAACACAAGAAAGGGGGGTTTGAATTGTGTTGTTTTCTCGATTAACTCCTTTTTAAGATCTTGTTTGTAAACGTTTTTATAAAATCTTGCTTTCCAGAAATATCACAAATCACAGTAATGAAATAGAGAAAGTTGAGAGATCTTGACACAGCAGTTTTTATACTGGTTCACCCCAAA
>JAOTAX010000197.1:38850310-38864252 GCA_025629825.1 Erythroxylum guanchezii
TCTACACCAAAAGACCCAACCTATGTAATTAACCCACAGCCTAACTACCCGTGAAAGATTTTCACACCCAATAACACAACCGACTCGTGTTAACCTCGTCAGAGGATTTGTCTAACTACTTCAACTTAAAAATAAAGACAATTAAAACAATAATGCAATAACTTCAAGTCTGAAATTATTCATCAAGACAGTCAACTAGCAGCACAGATTGTATGTGTACTCATCTGTGACAAAGGCTTCAAAGTGCTGCAAACATCAACATAGAACTAAGCAAAAACAACACCTGCGCATGATTCTAGGACTGCTCATCAGAGATTATCAACGTGTAATACTGCTGCTTCAAAGAACCCCACAAAACAACTCAATCAAGAGAGAAGAGAAGACCTCACGCAGCAGCCCACTACACCACCTATGTTCACGTATTTTTTTATTCAAAAATACCTGACGAAGACCTGCGCAAATCAGAGGATAGAACAAGTCGCACACCAGTCCACGTCAGCCAAGGAATCATCTGTTTGTGAATTATATCCTATAATTTCCATTGATCATTGTTTCTCACTTTGTGAATTCTTGTATCCACTGCATAGAAAAATTGATATATATCGGGTTTAATTGTAACACATAGCATAGACTTTATTACTGATGATAATAGTCACATGAGAGTGTCCTATATTAGAAAAAAAGGAGAAAGAAGACTAACATATAAGCCTAGTGGGCTACTCCACCTATTGCCAATTGGTTTTAGAATGAAACCTCACTTGGGCTTGTGTGTGGTCTAACTTTCCTTCTCATGTGGGCCCGTAGGCTCATTGCAAATTTAACATGATATTAAAGCCAAAGAAGATCTTGGCCTACTATTTGCCCCAAAGGGGGTCCGTTATTTAAGCTCCTGGAGAAGGAATTGAAGTCTTCATGGAGCAAGTGATCTAGTAGTATTGTTTGCCCTAGGAGGGGGCCTATTTGACCTCAATCAGAAGTTCAGCCTTGACGAGGATTGCCAACGTACTTCTCCAGATTGCCCAAGTAAAAAGGGATTCACATGTGAGTGAGAGTTTTAGAGTATCCCATATTGACTAAACATGAAAATGTTAAAGGGTTTATAAGTGGTAAGAGTTAACTATCCAAACAATTAGTTCTAGTTATTTGACAATGGTTGACCCAAGCCCAATTCTTATTAATTGACTTTACACTTTGCCCATATTAAAAATTTACTTAATATCAGAGCAGGTTTGGTCCGAATTATTATTTTCTTGGTTGTAAGTCTGAATGTTCAGTCCCAACGGCCCGGTTCGGTTACCACTGTGTTTATTTCAAGTGACAAATGGATGTTCAGTCCTAGTTGCACTTGAGGGGGAGTGTTGATAATACCCACATGTGAGTGTCCCATATTGAAAAAAGAGGAGAAAGAAGACTAACATATAAGCCTAGTAGGCTACTCCACCTATTGTCAATTGGTTTTAAAATGGAACCTCACTTGGGCTTGTGTGTGGTTTAACTTTCCTTCTCGTGTGGGCCCTTAGGCTCATTGTAAATTTCACAATTACGTGTCTCGGATCGTTCATGAAAGGGTTAAAAACAAAGAAAATTCGAAATACATGATTTCGGTTTCATCTTGACTTCCGAAATGGTTTTCGTGGCCAAAACGAGCTCCAATATCCCGAAAACTTTACAAAAAATGTTCACCAACACATGGTTAACGTCTTTCTACATTTTTCTCAATATCTAAGCGCTCTTAACGGGTTAGAGGATCTGTATGTTTATGAATCATATGAGCAACTACAAGAGACCTTAACCTTTGTATATAGCTTCCATATCGGGCTTTCCCATCACAAGCTTGATATAGATCCGGTCTACACTAATTGGGATCAAGTTTGCTCCTAGACTTTGACCCATTGATTTAGATCATTTATTGGACTACTTTATTACTATTATCTGGATCAAATTACGTAACTTAACTGATAATTTATTAAAAAATTGAAAATTACAATTAATAGTTGTCCAACATATGAGTCAGGACAAAATTATCCAACATTCTCCCCCTGGGACAATCATTAATTGTAATTTTGACTCAAGTTTAAAAATAGTTTGAAAACTCGGTTAAGTTACGCTACTGTATTGGTACCAAATTAAAAAATTTAAATATTTGATCCAAAGGTAATGAAGTCCAAGATTTCGTCCTATAAGGCTTTCGATACTGAAAAATATCAAATACATATGTCATATATGTGACACAGGTCCAATATAATCACAAATATCTAATACCTTACTAACATTAATGGAAAAATGGAGTGTGACAAATTAGGATAATACCTATATGATCTAATACGTACCACCTTGTTTGTAAGTCTCGATTTTTCCAACTTTATGCTAAATTGCATGTGCTAAACTGCAGTAGAGAAATCTTGTTTTCTCTGATGCTAAACGACATTAGAGAAAATCTTTATGTTCTCTAACTGAATGCTAAACTGCATTAGAGAACTTTTATGGGATTATACTTTATATCCCCTTATATCATGTCAAATTTATTAATATCTCATTTCGAGGAAAAGGTGCGGGAGGAAAAGGAAACAACGGGGGGATCCGAATCAGACCTAAATGGAAATGACATGAAAAGTCTTTTTCAAAACCTAGCATTAAGGGCGTTACGACGATATACGAGAAGAATGAAGAAAAACTCATGATTGGTGTGGAGGGGAAGATCTGTTTATGATATAGTTCAACAAAGAGTCGTCTCATTTCCTTACTTCTTCGTTCTTTCTAATTCATTCACTTCAAGGCTGGTTCTGAACGCCGTGTAACATCCAAAGAAAGAGAAAAGACCAAAACGTTCAAATTCACAGATAATATAATAACATAGGCTCCTTCCTTTCCACTGTATAGCCGCGCTAGCAGGTACTATGAGTCCTCTATCCCACGCATCTAACCAGCTCGCGTGGTTCACCGGTTCCACTGAAAACTCTCATTTGTTGAAGCGGAGCATAGTGCGCTTTAGGCGTTGAGCGAGAAACGTCTCTTCTTTCGTTTCCATACTAAACTGTATGTGTCTAAAATGACATAGGCTCAAAGTCAATCTTTATATATGCCCAATGACCTTTAAAATGCTTAAGATCAACATAAATCTTAAGGCTTTCATATGTATTATGATTATACACAAGAACAATTATTGCTGAGGATAAAAAGATGATCATCTATATGAATAAACAACCACAATGCCATAACACATTAAAATGTACAAACATTTAAGGAGCAAATACAATGATCCCTAATTACTGCTATCTAAGGACCTTAACATGCCCATATTGGATATATGTTTAACAAACACTAGTGGGCGAAGTCCTTAGTTAATGGATCAGCTAACATCTCCTCAATCCTGATATGCTTCACTTCGACGTTACCTTTATGAATCAACTCCTTTATGATCTAGTATTTGACCTCTAAATGCTTAGACTCTATGATATTCTTGTTATTGTTACTGAATGACACAGCAGCAAGATTATCACAATATATCTGAATGAGTCTAGCTATCGAATCTACCACATACAACTTAGAAATTAAGTTTCTAAGTCAAACCACCTGTGTAACAGCTCCATAACATGTAACAAACTTTGCATGCATGGTTGAGAAAGTTATCAGTGTCTGCTTGACACTCTTCCATGATATTGCACCATTTGCCAACATAAAAATGTACCATGAAGTGGATTTGCGATCATTCGGACACATAGCAAAATTGAAGTATGTATACTATGTGAGGTTTAAATCGTTGACTTTTTTGTATGTCAACGTATAATCTTTGGTACCCTTTACGTATCTCAACACTTGTTTAACTGCATTCCAATGGTCTACACCTGAGTTAGCCAGATATCGACCCAGCAGTCCAACAACAAATGCAATGTCCGGTCTAATGCATACCTGAACATACATCAGGCTACAAACTGCACTAGAGTACGGGACATTCCTCATAGCCTGTCTCTCAATTTCATCTTTGGACACTGTGCTAAAAAAATCTCTCGCCATGAGAGATAAGTGCTACAATAGGTTTATAGTTAGCCATATTAAACATTTGTAGTACTCGCTTAATGTATGTGCTTTGTGAGAGACTCAATAGATATTGAGATCTATCCTGGTGAATCTGTATATTAAGGACAAAAGATGCTTCACCTAAATCCTTCATGTCAAAGTATTTGGCCAAAAGTTGCTTTACCTCATGCAACATGATCAAATTATTTGACACGAGCAAGATGTCATCCACGTACAAAAATAGGAAGAAAACTTTGCTCGCCCTGACCTTATAGTATAAGCATCTTTCAACTTTGTTTTCCACAAAGCCGAATGAGGTTAAAACCTCATCAAACTTTAGGTACCATTGTCTGGAAGCTTGTTTCAAATCGTGTATTGATTTAGTCAACTTACAAAATTGTCAGTTACATTTTGATCCTAAAATCCTTCAGGTTGCTCTATACAGACTTCCTCATAAAGGTCACCATTCAGGAAAGCAATTTTAACATCCATCTGATGTAGCTCCATGTCATAATGAGCTACTATTGCCATAATCACTCTAAATGCATCCTTCGAGGTTACAAAGAGAAGGTAACATTAAAATCAACTCCTTCTCTCTGAGCGAATCCCCTGGTAACCAAATAAGCCTTAAACCGCTCAACTTGACCCTGTGTGTCCTTCTTGATCTTAAATAGTGATTTGCAACTGACAGGCTTGAAATGTTGAGATAAATCAACGAACTCCCATACCTTATTTTGCCTCATAGATTGCATCTCATCCTTCAATTGCTTCCCACCACCGCATAGGATCCAGAAATGACTTATGTAAAAGTAACTGGATCCACAACATGTCCTATATTATAGTCTTGCTCACCCAAATAGACTGTGTAATATGATGAGATAGCAGGTTGCCTCTCTCTAGTAGATGTATGCAATTGCACATGTTCTTATACCTCAGAAACCTCTTCCTGAACAGGTATAGGTCCTTGTGCCTGCATAGGCATGGTACTCAGACCTTCATCTACCGGACTTGACTGTATGAGGGGAGAATAGTCAAAAAATCATAGTATCTGTCCTGCTATCTCCTGGAGGATGTGAAGATCCTCCCTCATCATGGACATCGTATTTTAAAAACTTAGCCTTTTGCGATTCTACTATTCTGACTCCTCCTTCTCTACAGTAAAATCTGTAGCTCTTAGAGTGGTTGGGATAGCCTACTAAATAGTAATGAGTGGAACGAGGGTGCAATTTGCTCTCATAAGGATTATATAACCTTACCTCAGCAGGGTAGCCCCACACACGAATGTAAGCAAGACTTGGTTTCCTTCCAACTTAGGGTTCAAAGGTCAATACTTGGGACTCTATTCAAGATATAGAATGTCACCTTGATGGCTTTGCCCCAAAGGTATTCGAGTAGGTTAGTCCTATTTTGCATTGCTCTCATCATGTGCTTTAGGGTGTGATTACGCCTTTTGATCACACCATTTTGCTCATGACTACCTGACATAGTGAACTGATTCACTATTCCAACTGATTCCAAATACTTGACAAACGGACCCTTTTTTTGTCCTCCAACCCCAAGTTTGCCATAATATTCCCCTCCCCTGTCAGATCTGACAATCTTTATTAATTTTTCCAACTGGTTCTCAACCTCAGTCTTAAAGATCTTGAACTTATCAAGAACTTTAGACTTTTCCTTAAGCAAGAACACATAGCCATAATGGGAATAATCATTTATAAATGTCAAAAAATATCTAACATTACATATCGTGACTGTATAGAGACCACTGATGTCTGTATGTATGAGGTCCAATAAAAACCAGAAGCACGAGTTGACCTCTGTTTCTTTATCTTGGTCAACTTACCTCTACAACAATCGATACATGTTTCCATATCACTGAAGTCCAGAGTTGGGAGAATGTTATCTTTTTATCAATCTCTCAACCTTCTCCCTGAAAATGTGGCCAAGACATTTATGCCATAACTTGTATGATGTTTCCTTTATAAAGGCTCTCTTTCGAGTAATAGATTCGGCAACACAAGAAGAGACATACATTTTGTTAGGATTAAGACGCATTCTATATACTTTTTAAGATAAAAAGGCAGTTTCGATATGTCTTGCATTGATAGAAATATGTACAATCGAAGTATCAAACACAAAATGATAGCCCTCTTTATCTAAAACTAATACAAAGATCAAGTTCTGTCTAAAAGACGGTATATAAAAAGTGTCTTGTAAAACCAAAACATAGCTCGTATCGAGGTTCAATCCTACATCTCCTACAAACAAAACATCCACCTCTTCATTGTTGTCAACCATCAGCTTCTCCTCTCCTTTAGTTAGCCTTCTCCTAGATCTGAACCCATGCATTGTGGAAGCAACATGATTAGAAGCTCCACTATCTAACCACCAAGAACTTGATGTGGTTATAGCTAGATTGGATTCATGAATCATATAGGTCAAGGGACAATTCTTGCTTAACCGTCCACAGCTTGTACTTCTGGCAATTGGCCTTCCTTTGCCTCTTCTTCTTACAATAGAAGCATCTCATACTTTTTACGTCATGTGGGCCCTTATTAATGCTGGACTGTCCAGTCTGAATCTGTGGAGAGGGTTTGGGTTTCTTACCCTTATCCTTAGGCTATTGGGCCTTAGCTTTCCCCTTACCTTTGGCAGCTGCATGCAAGGTTGTATGAGGAGAACTCTTAATTTTCTCCTTAACTGCAGCACAACAAGAAATCAAGACACTGATGTCCCAGGCCTCATCCTGAGAGATGTAGGACGTCGCCAACATCTCAAACTCTTGTGGGAGAGTATTAAGTGCATAATGCATTATGAGCGTGTCAGGAATAGGCACATCAAGTGCCTTTAGCTTACTCTGAAGGTGAACTATCCTGATAATGTACTCTCTAACGCCTCCTTCTCCTGTATATCTCATGGAGAATAACTCTTTAATCAAAGTGTTCTGCTCCGCATGAGAAGACACCTTGTACCTATGGGGAATGTTATCCATAAACTCCTTCGTTATGACCGTATCCGGTAATCCATTGAGCAGGTGATCTGGGATCGACCTCTTGATGGTCAAATAGCACATCCTATTTGACCACTCCTAGATTGCCATAGCTGCTTTATCAGCTTCTGAGCTGATATCAGTAAGCGAAGAAGGTCTTTCTATATGCATTGCCACGTTGACGTCAGCCATCTCCAGGGCAAGCTCAACGTCCTTCTTCCACTTCTTGAAATTGAAACCATTTAAGGTCTCAATCGTGACAACATTGTTGTTTATAGAAAAAGTGATAGCAAGATAGATAAGACAATGTAAAGATCAGTATAAATGTAGGATAATAACAATAAGTAAAAAATTAAAGCAATATCTATACCAAGAATTTGATCACACATATTATGAAACACCTTTGGGTTGAATACATAATATATGCAATTAGACCCCCATATAAAAGACGATCAGAGTACAAACCATCAACTCTCAGACACTACCACTTTTGGGTGAATAGATCATTTAAGTAACAGCTTTCTTCCATCTAATGCCTTTATGTTCATCTTAAAACCCTATATAAGGTCAACACCTTTGGGTAAAATAACCAAACATAAGGCCAAAAACATCCCCCAACATGTGAGTAGAACAATCCAAAATACTGACCTGGAAGGCCACTTTAATGACTACATCCTCATCAGTACCCTAAAAAGTCTAAAACACAAGGGATACTTCTTTATGTCATCCTCACATTCTATATGGGCATAATGTATGTTAAAATCATCTATGAATGTAAAAACCAAATGCACAATCAAATAATCACATACTGGTACTGAAAACATTGTCTTTAAACTTTATTTAAGGCTTTTATTTAAAAAATTCTCAACAAGAGTCACTTTTGCACTTTCTCGAATACCGAACTTATCACACGAGGCATGAAACTTTAAGAGTCTCCCTTATGTGTAGTTCGGAGCACGTAAATGTACTTAAGATCAGCTTACAAAAGCTTTAAGACCTAAGGTGCACACTCCTGTGCAATCGCCCTCTGAAAGGGAGTGCAATTTCTGGCGATCCTAGTACAGTTTTTCGCACTTTTTGCCCCGTTTTCGATCTGTTTTTTATAGCTAGCCTTATAAATACCACTTTCATGTAATTATATACGCAAAAAACCTGCAAAACGAATCAAAAATTGATGAAAACTATAATAGATGAAAATAAAAAAAAACCTTCGTTTCTGACAACCCGATTACATAACTACTCTGATACCATGTGTAACACGTAGCATAGGCCTTATTACGTGTCCCGAATCGTTCATGAAAAGGTTAAAAACGAAGGAAATGTGGAATACCTGATTTCGGTTCCATCTTGACTTTTGAAGTAATTTTCGTGGCCAAAATGAGCTCTAATCTTCCTGAGATCTTCACGGAAAACGTTCACCGACACGTGGTTAACGCCTTTCTATAATTTTCTCAATACGTAAGTACTTGTAATGAGTTAGAGGATCCGTGTGTCTACGAATCACACGAGTAACTATAGGAGACCTTAATCTTTATATAGCTTCCATATCGGGCTTTCCCATCACAAGCTCGATACGGGTCCGGTCCATACTAATTAAGATCCAGTTTCTTTCTAGACTTTAACCCATTGATCTAGATCATTTATTGAGTTACTTTATTACCTTTATCTAGATTAAACTACGTAACTTAACTGATAATTTATAAACAGAATACCAAAAATTATAATTAATAGTTGTCCAACATAATGAGAAAGGACAAAATTGTCAAACATTATTGTGTGTCCAACCTTGTTAGGACGAAAAGTCAGAATTTGCAATGTGAGGTTTATCTAAAATGCAATAAGGATAAGTTGTTTCTTTTCTCCTGGAATCTGGTGAATAGCTCAACTAATCCCGTCACTTGGAAGAACGAAAACATAAAGAAGAGATGTTTACGTGTCTGCTTTTGCACAGGACCTTCATATAGTGAAAACTCACCTATTGATTATGAAGCATCCGACAGAAAATCCCCTTCATTCTTAGCTCTAGGTTTCCGCAGATTTATGGTAACAGATTGCTCGTCAGGTCTAAAACTCGTACTTGCGAATTGATGTCACAAGTGAATGAAAGTTTAGAAATTGACAGAACAAATGCTTTTCTTCTTGGATAATAGTTGTTTTTATGTATAATATTTGACAGGAAGAATTTAGTATCATAATATGAGTATCACTCAATTTGATTATTTTGTCTACAGACACCAAAATGGATCTGTGAAGCCAGCTCAGATTACTCATCTCGGTTGTGATAATCCGTAATAATTTTCAAACTAGAGGCCAATATTACTTCTGATAGACTGTGTCAAAGCGTCACTCCTGTATCTATCCACTAATATTTGTCCTAAAGTATATCTCCTGTACTGATAAAATTATAAGTTGATTCAAACAAAGTCCAGATACAGGTGCTCCTATCATGGATGTATAAGTTGATTCAAACCATTTACGAGCTGGTTTCTCCTTAATTAGGTACATCTATGATAGTATTGTTCTGTAGAAGTGTACGTACTTGACTCTGTCAGGCGAGTAGTAGTGGTCAAAACCTTGAATTCGGGCTCTAAGTCACACGTTTTCATGAGCAAAGTCCCGCATGGGCTACTGGGCAGTAGCAGAAGTTACTTGCTTCATGGGTTTGATCTCACATTATCTAAGCGTGTTCTCCGTTGCTAGGAGATCCTTTCAAGAAATCGAGACATGATTTTAATTTTATCGTATACAACAGAAAATTTAATTTTATGAATTTTGAAAGTTTATATATATGTATATATATATACAATTATTTTTATTTTATTTCCTTTTTCATATAAATATCTAAAAAAGGAGATTCAGGTTGTCAGTTGTCATTTAAGATTTAAAATAGGAATTTAGTACATGTGTATGTATATAGGATTAGCCTTTATTTTATCTTTCCTGTAGTTTTGGCGGAAGGATTCCTTTACTTTACTTTACTAATGCAAGGCAGTCAACTCCATTTGTTAGAACAACTTTCATTTAATCTCTAGACCTATCCTTTTTTCTGTCTTTATAAACTTTTGTTTATTTTCGGAAAACAGGATTTGACTTAGGATTACCTATTTTTATTCCAGGGTTTCCCTATATATATATATACTACTACAACAACAATACTCATTAAGAGCCCTGCTGAAAAGCGGAGTTTAAGAAAATCCAATAATATGCCTTACCTTTATTTAGTAAAAAAGTTGATTCCAATAGACTTCCATGTAATGCAAATAAAGATAATGCAAAATATAAATACTACGCACAAGTAAAAATATGTAATACAATATATATTACAACACATATAGAACACGGTCAAGATTAATAATAAAAGATATAATAAGTAAATAAATACAGAAAGTAATTAGGGTAAGTAAAAAACTAATTAATCTAAATAAGTAGGAAGAAGGTACTACCTAATCAAAATATTAAAGTTGACTACAAAATCAAAGAGTTGAAGGAAAATATTTAAAAGATCTAAGAGAACAAGAATGACCACTCTATGAGAGATCTTTAATTCATATTTTACTATGCCAAAGTTTTTTTATTACAAGTCATAACTTGAGTAAGTTCCAACATAATTATACCGCAGAGGATGATATCTTGTGATAATTATGAACTACAATACAAGAAATCATAGTCCTTTGTGGCCAACCAATCCTAAAACAAAATCTTATCTTGAACAAGCCAAATATGATTCTCATCGCATGAAGTGAACAACATTTTTGTTGAAAAATCGGAGGGACATTATAAAAACGAACTTTCTCGGTTAATTTATTAAAAATCAAGCTAACTTTAAATTTTATAACATGATTTATGAATGAATACAACAAATCATAAACCTACATCATACTTTATTTTGTAACTTGTTCATTTTTATCGCAATAATTGTAGCCATACAAGTGAACATCATATCTCAACCTTAAATCTTAAAGTAATAAATTACAAGTTATATTTTTTACGTTTATACTAAAATATAACTTGAACTTTTTGAAGTGTTAATATCACTCTAATTTATATATATATAATTATAAAACTTAATTTCTTTTCTTACAACTTTTTCACGAAATGACAATCCCTATAGTTATATCAATCTCCAACTTCTAACGATATTGATAAGAATAAGTCGAGACAATTCTATAAATAATGTAAAGAGTGATATGTCAAGTACTAATTCGTGTAGTCTACGTTTACTTATAATAAAGTTTGAACTTTTTAGTAATTTAATCGATATAATTCTAACTTCATTCAAATTTAATTAGAATTATAACTAATTCTAATTAATTATTAATAAGGTCTTAATAAGAATTAATTTCTAACTTATTTATCAAATATTATATATTTGATCATAAATTTTCCTAAACTTTTTATTCAAATTGAATTTGATTAAATTACTTCTTTTTCATTTTCAGTTATTCTTTGGGTATAACTTATTAGATTCTCAAATATCTTGTCAATAAATATCAATTATATTTAAAATTAGATATTAAATTACTTTAATTTTATGTTCAAATATTTAATTAAATAATTTACATTCACAAATCAAGTTTATGTCAAAGAATGCATAATGACCACTAAAATATTAAGAATGTTAAAATTAGTTTTAATAACCTTTTCATATAACCAATTCTTTCATCATATATCTTGGATATATAATTAATTTATATTTTATTTGAGTTGAATGATATTAGTTTTTCAACATTAATAATTGATTGTTTGAATAATATCTAAAAATTATTTTCAAAGTATTATTTCACCTTAATCAAAATTTTATTAAGTAAATAGTAATATAGAATAATGAAATATTTTTCTTAAGTATTATTTCAACTACTTTTATATATTTGCCATATATTTAATAATTATCAAATGCATTACTTTTGACTATCATATAGGTCATCTAGATTTATATCCATCCTTAGTGTCTTCCTATGTATCGCTCAAAAGTAAAGTCTTTCAGTTGCATCCAAGCATAAGCAATGGCTAGTTCAAGTACTAGAAGGGGTGGGAGTGGTTAGAGTAAGGAACCATATATGAAATCTTACTCTTCTTGTTTGCTCCCCTTTACTCAAGGAATCTTCTACTTCGTTTTCTTCTTCTTCTTCATTGTTCCCTTCTTCTTCTTTATTTTCTTCTTCTTCTTCTCCATTAGAGTTAGATATAAATTGTTGTTCGACTGAAGGTTTATTGCTTTTAGAGGAAGAGTCTGAGTCTGATTCTAGGGATAACATAGCTAAAATTTGCCTTTTTCTTTCCTCTGGAATTTCCTGAAAGTGTGTTTCTGAAGTTTGGGGCTTAGAGGAAACAAAGATAAGCTTAATAGGAGTGTTTAGAGTGCCTACTATTGGAGATAGAGAAGAAGACTCAGAAATGAGAGTTTGTTCATGGCTGGAAGTTGAAACCATAGTCTTCTTCTGTCCCTTTGATTTTGTTCTTGTCGTTGAGGTTGGAGGAAAAACAGAGAGAATTCAAAAAGTTTGGGTGTAGAGGAGAAAAATAAAAAGAAGGCAGAAAGTTTGGGTGCAAAAGGAACGATACTTCTGAGAAAGATAATGATAATGATAATGAGTATAGGCAGTCGTACACACAAAAAGAGGAAGTGTGATCGTCTGTGTCTCTTTTGTCAGTTCCATATAAATGCTTGTCAGAACTGCATGCTCGTGTTTAAAAGCTGAAACGATGCCATGAATGATTTCCTTTTTGGGACACTTTTAATTTACTCTATTTAAACGAAGATGAGTCTTTTAAAACGAAAGGGCCTTCTAAACTAGATGGAGCCTACTATACTAAGAAGAAGTCTCGAACCTGAGGGGAGCCTTCTAAAGAAGAAGGATCCTACTAATGTTAGTAACGTAGAAAATTCAAACAGATATAATATCAAATAGTTTGCACATACCAAGCTCATTTCTCAACACGCAAAATCTATCTTTGGAGAGTGGTTTAGTGAAGATATCAGCTACTTGATTTTCAGTATTAACATGCAAAAGATCAATGGTACCTTTTAAAACATGATCTCTAAGAAAATGATGGTTGATTTATATATGTTTAGTTTTAGAATGATGCACATGATTTTTAGAAAGATTTATTGCATTAGTATTATCACATAATATAGAAATATGAGAAAAGTTTAGAGAAAATTCTTGGAGTTGATTCTTCTTCCATAAGATTTGACCATAACAACTAGCGATTGCTATATATTCCGCTTTAATTGTTGAAAGCGTTGTACAATTTTGTTTCTTGCAAGATTAAGAAATTAGACATCCTCCAAGAAATTAACCGTGACCACTTGTGCTTTTTCTATCAACTTTGTCACCTGCATAATTTGCATCACAATAGCTAACTATGTTAAAAGAACCAATTTTTGGATACCATAAACCGAAATATATAGTTTTAAGAAGATATCGAAAGATCCCCTTGACTGTTTGTAGATGGCTTTCTTTGGGATTTGACTGAAAGCGTACACAAAGACACACACTAAGCATAATGTCTGGTTTTGAGCTTGTAAGATATAGTAGTGACCCAATTATTCCTCTATACTTTGTTTTATCTATAGGCAAGCCTTGCCTTCTTCATCCTTATCAAGTTTAGTTCCAGTATACATAGGAGTATCTATCGGTTTGGCATTATCAAAATGGTACGTCTTGGTAAGTTCCTTTGTGTATTTGTATTGGATAATGAAGATCCCTTTCATTCTTTGCCTTATTTGTAATCCGAGAAAGAAGGATAGTTCTCCCATCATGCTCATTTCAAACTCTCCCTGCATTAATGTTGAGAATTCTTCACAGAAAGATTGATTATTAGCACCAAATATTATATCATCAACATATAGTTGCATTATGAGTAAATCATTCTCCTTTTTCTTAATGAATAAGGTTTTATCTACCTTTCCTCTTTCAAAGTTATTCTTAAGTA
>JAOTAX010000197.1:38891348-38904607 GCA_025629825.1 Erythroxylum guanchezii
TATATATATTGGTTCCGTCTGATCTTGATGGGGCTGGACGCCATTGTTTATATATATATATATTGGTTCCGTCTGATCTTGATGGGGCTGGACGCCATTGTTTGGATCCATGAGTTCGATGATCTTATATATATATATTTAATTTAGCCTAGACCATAAAATCTCAGGCCAAAATCGATTCGACCCATTTCCAACACTATATTAGACATCTTAAGAGATTCTGGATTAATGGGTATGAAAAGAAATGAACGAGTAAAAAGTGAAAAACAACTGCTTGGTAATACACTATCATTTAATTAACATTATGTTTATATCTAAGTTTAGGGCAGTACTTCATACTTCTCGATTATGAGAGAGATGAAAGTCATTTTACTAAAAACAAAAGTGTCACGCTCATGATAAGACAAAGATATTGTAGGGTGACAACATTTCTCTATCACGCATGTGACATGTTCTTTTTTTTTCCTTTCTTTTTTAGTAAAACAATATTTTAGATGATTAAATTATATTTTGAGGACATTATGCGACTAATGATATGTGGATTCAAGTAAATGCTAAAGTTTTTTTTAAGAATTATTGAAAAGAAAATACCGCAATATACTTGATTTTAAACATTTTTTCATCATAAACATGATGCATAAATTAAATATGATTAAATAGAATATATTAAATTTTGATCTAAAATAAAAATTTAACAAACCACCCATTATCAATAATGATAGTAATCACTTGTTCATGTTAATCAACTATCATATTTATAATATCCTATCTGTACTCATTCCTTAGTATATTTATTATATAGATTCCATTATCCCTGGTTAACCATGCACCCCCTTAATCATTTACTGTTGGAAGACAATCCCTTGCTGCTGTAAAATTAATTAATATGGCCAAGAGTAAGCTTCATGTCGTTTAAAGCTGTTCAAACTAGGATTTTATGCCTGTGAATTGCTTCTGCGGCCAATACTAAACCCAAGTGTTCTTAAGACCGTGTAACTAGGAGAAAAACTTCATCTAACTGACAAGCAACGAGTTTGGATATGACTAATCACCTCCCAAGAATAGACAAAAGTAGCAACAAACTTACAAGATCCAATTAAAATGAAACCATGGACCACCAATCTGTCTTACCAAAGTGAGATTGTTCTGTTCTGTCCCATTTTAACTGAGTTTTGAGATGGGTCAGACCATTCCCAACAATAGGCTTTCGTTTTATAAAGGGTGTTCCACGAATATAGGGGAAATTCTAGTTATTTTTTCTTCAAAAATATAACGTAAGACTTCTAATTCCAACCGCTGTACGATGTGTGTTCCAGGATTTTTTCCCTTCCATTTCCTTTGCATGCATGTAACTACCTACTTTGTTTCCACCTTTTGAGAATCTTTCCACTCTGCTCCTACAGGTATTCAATGTTCTCTCTGATCCTCTGAGAATTTCATGAACTGGGTCATTTTTAATAGTGAAAATTGCGTAACATATCAAGAGAAGAAGATCCAGAAACGTTTAGTTTTAATCCATGCATCGTCCTTGTTTGCATGATATAGTAGTAGGTCACAATGGACTTGTAAATCTTGTTTGTTTCCTTTTGATCTGAACACGTTTCGTGATTTGTTTTGTTAGGGATAATCAGGGAAGGTCATCGGAGGAGTGGTGGAGCACCGTGATTCGCCATTAAATTCTGGTTGGAAACTCCTTCCATGGCTTCTCCCGCGCCTGAAGATTCTCCATCCTCTCCACCTCCACCTTCCTCTGATTCTTCTCCTCCTCCTCCTCCTCCTCCGTCGCCTTCCCCTCCTTCAGACGACTCTACCCCACCACCCCCTGATCAGAGCTCTACCCCACAACCCTCACCACCACCACCACCACCACAAGACTCAAACGACTCACCATCTCCTCCTTCTTCCAACGATTCGCCATCTCCACCACCGAGAAGTCGCGATGACAGAAGTCCGCCTGCGCCTCCTTCTTCCAAGAACAGAGATGCGCCGCCACCGCCACGATCATTAGGCCCTCCTTCAAATTCATCTTCAAAAAATAGCTCCTCATCAAATGGTGATAGTGACACCGGAGCTGGTCTTCTCGTAGTAGGAATCGTTGTTGGGGTGGTGGCGCTGTTGCTCATTACTTTGATTATATGTCTATGTGCATGCAGAAAGAAGAAAAAGCAAAAGCCACCAACTACTGGTTTCTATGGGCAACAATCTGAGCCACCTACAGGTAATCAATCATGTATATTGGATTTGCAACAAAGTGCTTGCAATTGAATTGGAATGATTTGCATCTGATTATAGCAGGTTCTTATTACCAACCACCAAATCAGAGTAACTGGGGAGGCCAAAACGGTGAGCATCTACC
This sequence comes from Erythroxylum guanchezii, assembly GCA_025629825.1. Taxonomy (NCBI): domain Eukaryota; kingdom Viridiplantae; phylum Streptophyta; class Magnoliopsida; order Malpighiales; family Erythroxylaceae; genus Erythroxylum; species Erythroxylum guanchezii. The sequence continues at coordinate 38,893,705 of JAOTAX010000197.1, forward strand.
ACCACCACCAGGTGGTGCTCAGGTGCATCCAGCCTGGTCGGCGTCACCACCACCACCACCGCCACAATCTGGGGGGTTTTTAAGTACTAGTGGTGAAATGAGCTCCAATTTCTCTGGCCCACACGGCCCAGCGTTGCCTCCTCCGCATCCCTCCATGGCTCTTGGATTCAGCAAGAACTGCTTCAGCTACGAGGAACTTGTGCAAGCAACTGAAGGGTTCTCTAACGCTAATCTGTTAGGCCAAGGTGGGTTTGGTTACGTTCATAAAGGGGTTTTGCCAAATGGCAAGGAAATCGCTGTTAAGAGCCTCAAAGCTGGTAGTGGACAAGGAGATCGTGAGTTTCAGGCTGAGGTTGAGATTATCAGCCGAGTTCATCATCGCCACCTTGTGTCTCTTGTCGGGTATTGCATTGCAGGAGGTCAAAGGCTGTTGGTTTATGAGTATCTTCCTAACTACACGCTTGAGCATCATCTTCATGGTAGGATCTCAAGATCATTTAGAATTATCCATGTCACTTCACTTTTGAAGATATATGACATTTGTTGTTCGTTTCAGGTAAAGGTCGACCAACCATGGACTGGCCTACTAGGCTTAAGATCGCTGTAGGATCAGCCAAAGGACTTGCCTATTTGCATGAGGACTGTAAGTCATCAATCTGCTCTTCCTTTTTAACCCTTCTTGCTGTATGACTCCACTTTTTCAAGAATCTGTCTGATGAGTTTCAGGCCATCCCCGCATTATTCACCGAGACATCAAAGGTTCAAACATCCTCCTCGATTTCAATTGCGAAGCTAAGGTATGCTTAAGCCATTATCACCGACTTTGCATTCCCTTCAAGTTCGGTTAATTGTATGAAAGATGTTGATTTGTGACCACTTCAGGTGTCAGATTTTGGGTTGGCTAAGCTCTCTTCAGACAACCACACTCATGTTTCAACTCGTGTAATGGGAACGTTTGGGTAAGAAACCTTTTCTTTCACAAACTTCTGCTTCCTCAAGTTCTTTCGTTAACCTGAATCGGTTCAAACTTGCTTTCAACATGCAGGTACTTGGCTCCTGAGTATGCATCAAGTGGCAAGCTCACAGATAAATCTGATGTTTTCTCTTTTGGTGTCATGTTATTGGAACTAATTACTGGACGTTTACCGGTAGATCCAAACTCAGATATGGAAGATAGCTTAGTAGATTGGGTACAAATCCTCTTAACCTTTTCTGCTTCTGATCAAAATCTTCATTATACCATCATATTGAAGTGGCTCAAATAGTTTGATTCTTGCAATATTAACAGGCTAGACCTTTGTGTCAACGTTCACTGGAGGAAGGAAACTTCGATGAGTTGGTGGATCCACGGCTTCAGGGCAACTACGATCCATCGGAGATGGCTCGCATGGTCTCATGCGCTGGTGCAGCCGTCCGGCATTCATCAAGAAGGAGGCCTAAAATGAGTCAGGTACCATACCCATGTTCAAGAAACTTAAAATCTCAGGGCCTTCGTTAAATTTTCCTTTTTTTTTTTTCTTTTAATTTTTGTTTCTGTATATAATTTTTTAAAACAAAATTAAAGCATGTTTAATTTTTAATATTAATTAATTATATTTCATTATTGATAATAATGATATATTAAATATAATTTAAATAATTTAAATTATATTAATCTTAATACTAAATAATTAACTAATTGATAATAAACATATTATGATAAGAAAATAAATAAAATTCAGAAAATTAAAATCAATTTTGATGATTTTCATAATTTATAAAATTAAAATTAAAACTTAAATAAATAAATTGTTTACTAAATTTAAAAATAAAAGCAAAAACAAGTAGGCTCTTAGCTTCTTATGTATTTAGCTAACGAGATTTTTAAAATTACTACAATTCAGATTGTACGAACACTCGAAGGCGATGCCTCATTGGACCAACTGAATGAGGGGTCAAAGCCTGGACAAAGCTCGGTCTTCAGTTCAGATGCAAACAACAGCTCAGACTATGACAGTAGCACCTACAGTGCTGATATGAAGAAGTTCAGGAAATTGGCATTGGAGAGTCAAGATTACTCGAGCGGTGAGTTTGGTCAAACAAGCGAGTATGGTCTTAACCCTTCAAGTTCAAGCAGTGAAGAGATGCCCAGAGCAACCAGGAACCTCTAAAAAACAAAAAAAGAAGGCTTCCAAAACATGAACAAGCATTTGATTGGATTGCTAATTGGGTTGTTTCAGAGGGATTGAGGCTTATAATACACTTGAAAATGTTAATACATTTACCACAAATTTCTCTGTATTATTTAACCTTTTTATTAAATTTATTTTAGTTATATGTTTAACACTTTTAATCTATTATTCTTTAAGGTTTGTTGATTATTATTGGTCATTTTATAATAAATAATAAAAACAAAAAATTCTTTTATGTAAAAATCACTTTTAATAATTATTCAAAATTCTTCAACATTTTAGAGAGTTTATTTAAATCTCTTTTCTAAAAATATTATATTTAAATTAAATTAATATATTTAACCTAAAATGTAATAATATTAGTTGCTTTAATTAAAAATAATACTTAAATTCAACCTTAAATGATTTAAAATTAATAAATAAAGTTTAAATTAATTAAATTTCAAGTTATATTCATATTTAAGAATTAGTATAAAATCTAACATATAAAGTTTAAGGCCTATTTTAGATGACTTTATTTTAGAGAATTTTTATAAACCTTTTAAAATAAATCACAATTTTTTATTTTAATTGTATTAAAAATTGTTCTAAATAAAGCAATAACAACAATAACATCCAGTAAAAATTTCACTGAAATGTGAGATTTAAAAAAGGTTCAATAGTATGCAGTATTACCCTTCACTAGTAAAGAAATTATTTTCAAATGATTCACATGAATTTATAAATAAAAATAATATTTTAATTCAACTTAATACAATTTAAAGTTAATAAATTAAAATTAAACTGATTAAAATTTGAATAATGTTTAAATTTAAGAATTAGTTCAAAATCTAACATAAAAAATTTCTTCTACCAAAAATAATTTTATTTTAGATTATTCTAATTTTAAAAATTATTATTTTAAACAATTTTATATAAACTTAGACTCAAATTAGAAATACATATTTTTTTTGGAAGAAATAGAAATACATGATTTAAATTCGATTGAATTTTAAATAAAGACGTGGCGCTTTCTGATTAGTTAAATCCCGCTTAAAAAGTACAAGCCTACCGGAAGGTCACCTCCACAGGATTCTCGCCATTCTTTTGAAATCAATGCGTTTAAATGGGACCTTATATTAAAAGTTAAACGAAGGGACAAACAAGAACCAATTTATCAGTTGCTGTTTTCACCGAACGAGCAAGAGAGTCGACAGAGAAAGCGAGTAAAATCCTAACACTGAGCGAATCAGATCTGGGAGACTAGTGTTCGCACCGATGGCTCAGCCTCTCGTGAAGAAAGACGACGATCGCGACGACGAAGGTATCTTTTTGGAATTCGATTCACTTTTCGCTTTAGAAAGATCTCCTTTCGCGCCAGTTCGAATTCATTTCTCTTCGTAATTTTGGTTTTACTCTCACGAATCTTAATGTAACCGCCACCAGATCAGTTACTGGCTTCTAGATCTGTAAATTTTTGTTAGATTTCACAATATTTCCTAATGTGCTGTGAGATTTTGGGTCTTGTTTCGAGCTTCTACACATCTGAAATTAGTTTGATTTGGTCTAGCTGCAGTTAGTCTGATCTACATTCGTTGTATGTTCAAACGAGTGTTGTGCATGAATTTCTAGCTCTTTGTGGCAATGCAGATTGCTTGTTTCATTTGAATCTGAATAAGTTCATCTGATCTCACATTTATTTTTCTACGGCGGATCGTTTTCGTACTGTGTTGAAAATGTTTTTCATTGGCAGTCTTAGCTATCGTTAAACCAGTTATTGCCATCCATTTCGGTGATGGAAACGAGCTTGTTCGTTTTCTAGGACCTGGATGAAGATTCTTTATCAAAATGTCGTGTGCTAATAATTATCATTACATCATCTGTGATACAAATCTATTGGCGTCTTTTTTCAAGACTTTGAGTTATAATCACATCTTAAGGATGCGGCCAGTGTGAACAATACGCCTAACGCCTGCTCCTTTTTTCCCCTCTCATTTGTATCAGCGGAATATTCTCCATTTCTGGGGATAGAGAAAGGTGCAGTTCTTCAGGAAGCTAGGGTTTTCAATGATCCTCAGCTTGATCCTAGAAGATGTTCTCAGGTCTTTTTCTTTAGATTGCTTGGTGCTAGTTTTGCATGTTATGTTTTTGTGATGTGTTGAAGCAGTATACTTATGAGTTTTGGTACTTTACTTCACTTCTAGGTCATCACTAAGCTTCTTTACCTTCTGAACCAAGGAGAAACATTTACTAAGGTCAGATTTAAGTTCACTGCGACTTGTTTGATTGAAGATAAGATCCATGCTGCGTACATATTATCAACTGTTTTTGTGAAGATTGGGGTGCCTTCTAATTTACGCCTTTTAGCATTTCAACAGATTGAGGCCACAGAAGTCTTCTTTGCCGTCACAAAGCTTTTTCAGTCAAAAGATGTAGGCTTACGGAGGATGGTTTATTTGATGATTAAGGAATTATCCCCATCGGCTGATGAGGTTTTATACTTTTTACTTGATAAACATCTCCTGAATTTTATTTCCGTGTTTTTGTTGCTTGTGCAGGATACACGTTGACTATTGTTTTTTTTTTAATTTTCTTTTCTGGAAAAAAGGTTATTATAGTGACGAGTTCCTTAATGAAGGACATGAATAGTAAGACTGATATGTATCGAGCGAATGCTATCCGTGTGCTTTGTCGGATAACAGATGGAACACTTTTAACCCAGATAGAGCGATATTTGAAGCAAGCAATCGTTGACAAAAATCCAGTGGTTGCTAGTGCAGCTTTAGTTAGTGGGATCCATTTGCTCCAGGTACTATTACTAATGTAACATATTCTGTTTCTTGTTGTATTCCTCGATAAAGTATCTTAATTGTTTGTGGTTTTGTTGAGTAGTCAAACCCAGAAATTGTGAAAAGATGGAGTAATGAGGTTCAGGAAGCTGTGCAATCTAGGGCTGCCCTTGTGCAATTCCATGCACTAGCTTTGCTTCATCAGGTACTGAGTCTCCAATTTTGTTGGTATCATCTTTTTATTCTTCTTCTGTATCTGAGATTTTCATCAGATAAATAGCGTGTCTACTAAGAATGTGATTGTTTGCTCATTTCAACAGTGGGGCTGAATTTGTACACATGTGCTACTTTTTAAGATAAACGCTTTATGAATCAGTTGTGATTCTTGTGAAATTAGATTTAATATTTTGACTTAAAAGGCAATATGTGCTTTTAAAATTTGCAGATACGACAGAATGATAGACTGGCTGTTAGCAAGCTAGTTACCAGCTTGACAAGGGGAACTGTTCGCTCACCTCTTGCACAGTGCCTCTTGATACGTTATACCAGTCAGGTCTGTATGTTTTATGAATCATATATGGATAAAATGTGTAATATGTTTCCTGAAATGTGGAATGTGATTCGTTTTTTAGGTTATTCGTGAGTCGGCTACAAACACACAAGGGGGAGACCGCCCTTTCTATGATTTTCTTGAGAGTTGTCTCCGCCATAAGGCAGAGATGGTTATATTTGAGGCTGCCAGGGCAATTACAGAGCTCAGTGCTGTGACAAGCCGAGAATTGACTCCAGCTATTACTGTTCTCCAGTTGTTTTTAAGTTCATCGAAGCCGGTGCTGAGATTTGCTGCTGTCCGTACTTTGAATAAGGTCACATTTTGCTTTCTTTTAGGCAGCTACTGACTGAATTTTCTTGTAGCCTAAATCTTCAAATTGTATGAGGTTTTAGGAATGCTCACTTTTGCGTTATTACCTTTTGGGAATGAAGTAGGGATGCGAGTGCCTTATTAATCTCGATTGATCATATATTGATCTGCTTTCAAAGTTTCACTTTATCTTAATGCCTCCAGTAGATGTTTCGTTGTCTTCTTGTGTTGTTTTCCTTGGATAAACTGACGTTAAGTGGAAATGTCTGCAGGTGGCCATGACTCATCCAATGGCAGTCACTAACTGCAATATTGATATGGAGAGTTTGATATCTGATCAGAATAGAAGCATTGCGACACTTGCGATCACAACTCTTCTTAAGACTGGAAATGAATCAAGTGTGGATCGTCTCATGAAGCAGATAACGAACTTTATGTCGGATATTGCTGATGAGTTCAAAATTGTGGTGGTGGAAGCCATTAGATCTCTGTGTTTGAAGTTTCCCTTGAAGTATAGATCACTGTTAGTAACTATTTTCTTCCTTGTAGTGAAGACTATTAGGTTTATGATGTATCTGTACTTTTTACTATACCCTCTAAGCTCTTGGTTTTATAGGATGAACTTCTTAAGCAATATTCTCCGCGAGGAAGGTGGATTCGACTACAAGAAGGCAATTGTAGATTCGATAGTTATCCTCATTAGAGACATCCCTGATGCAAAGGAAAATGGGTTGCTTCATCTATGTGAATTCATTGAAGATTGTGAATTTACATATCTTTCCACACAGGTGGCATTTGTTTCCAGATTCTAGTGATAGTACTTCATTCAATGCTCCATGTGTTATTGCTTTTATAACCCTTGTCCTATTTCATTTACATGTTATTAGATACTCCATTTTCTGGGAATTGAAGGACCAAAGACTTCAGATCCTAGCAAATATATCCGCTACATTTACAATCGTGTCCATCTTGAGAATGCTACTGTTCGAGCAGCTGCTGTGAGCACATTGGCAAAGTTTGGTGCCATGGTTGATGCACTGAAGGTGCAAATTCGTCTCTGTGTAAACTCTTTACTGCTTCGGTCAGTACTTTTTTTTTTATTGAATTAGGTTGGTTTCTCGTGATTTCTGTTGCAGCCACGCATTTTTGTTCTGTTGAGGCGTTGTCTATTTGACAGTGATGATGAGGTGAGTTTTCTGTTCAGGGATAAATTGATCTACCTGTGATTGTGCTTTGCAGTTGTCTAGACATTTGCAAGAGCATGTAACCCAAGTATCGGAGTGCATATATAAAAGATGCTTATTTATTTTGTTACTTCTTGATTAATTTGGCAGATTTAGGAGGTTCATTTCATTTATCTCATTGTCCTCTCTTGAATATTTAATTTGTTCATATCATTATCTTTGTTAATTATTTGAAGCAAATCATTTATGCTGACTTAATTACAGGTTCGTGATAGGGCCACTCTTTATATCAATACACTTGGTGGTGATGGTGAAGTTGTTGAAACTGAAAAGGATGTAAAGGATTTTCTTTTTGGAGACTTTGACATACCTCTTGTTAACTTGGAAACAAGTTTGAAGAATTATGTAAGTGCTTTGTCTGTTATTCTTCTTGTACTACTATTACGGTTATGCAATGAACAATGAATCTGTTATTTATACAGGAACCTTCAGAGCAACCTTTTGACATCAATTTTGTGCCAAAGGAAGTTAAGTCCCATACACTTGCTGAGAAGAAAGCTCCAGGCAAAAAGCCAACTGGTCTTGGAGCTCCCCCAACTGCTCCTACATCTACTCTTGATGCTTATGAAAAACTTCTTTCCTCCATCCCAGAGTTTTCAAGCTTTGGAAAGCTTTTCAAGGTTTCTTACCCAGATTTTCTTACATTAGTGCATTTACTATTTGGATAGCTGAATTCAAATTTGTCAATATTACACCCTCTCAATCCTCTTTCCTTGATTAATCAACTATTCAAGATAAGTTCTATGTAAACTACTAACGTTAACTGTTAACTTGTTTCTGTCTTTTTTCTCAAAAGTCATCTACTCCAGTGGAACTTACTGAAGCAGAAACCGAATATGCAGTTAATGTTGTTAAGCACATATTCGATAGGCATGTTGTGTTCCAGTACAACTGTACTAACACAATTCCGGAGCAATTGCTGGAAAATGTAAGGACTTGGTATCTGGAAAATAATATTAACGTCTATTTTCAAAACCTATAGGAAATGTCTTCAATCTCCATTCTGTTTTTGTGCTGCAAGGTTACTGTCATTGTAGATGCTTCTGATGCGGAAGAATTTTCAGAGGCCATATCCAAGCCTCTGAGATCGCTTCCTTATGATTCACCTGGACATGCCTTTGTTGCGTTTGAGAAGCCAGATGGCATTCCGGCAGTTGGAAAGTTTTCTAATATGTTGAGGTTTATTGTTAAAGAGGTATTTGTTCTTGCCAACTGTCTGAAATGATGTCATTACCCTTTCCATGTTCTCATTATGTAGATCCTCCCTTTTTTTCCAGTAATTTATTCAACTACTGTGAGGGCTTTCTCAAGCAGAAAATCTTTTAGTAAAAGAGAATATTATGCTCAGGAGACTCTTTTTCAATTCCTTCATATGTTTGCTGTGTTGACCAGGTTGATCCAGCAACTGGTGAAGCTGAGGAGGATGGTGTGGAGGATGAATATCAATTGGAGGACCTTGAGGTAGTTGCAGCAGACTACATGATAAAAGTTGGAGTCTCCAACTTCAGGAATGCATGGGAAAGCTTGGGGCCTGATTGCGAACGAGTTGATGAATATGGCCTTGGTCCAAGGGAGAGCTTGGCCGAAGCCGTTAATGCTGTCATCAACCTTCTTGGCATGCAGCCCTGTGAGGTTAGTTTGTGATCATACATCTGATTTCATGCTTTAATTAAATTAAAGACCACACGTACGGTCTCTCTCATAGACTGGGAGCACAGCACTCTTTCCTTTGTGCATACTATATGGGAAAAAACTGGAGAGGTTCAGTAGTAGTATGTACTCTTACTCATAACGATTATAATATAACATCAAGACGTAAAATAGTTGCGTCAGCACATTGTGTTTTAACAACTGTTTCAGAAAACGCAAGGTCATAAGAGCTTGTTTGTTGTCATTTTTGTTTTTAATTTTTATTTTCAAATTAGTAGAAAATTTGTTTTTAATTTTTTTATTTAGTTTAGGTTTCTTTCAGTTTTTATAAATTATGAAAACTCATAAAAAACTAATTTTTGTTTTCTTTAACAAGAATTATGATTAATATAATATAATTATTTAATTAAGATTTTAAGTTTAAAATATCTTTAAAAGCATAAATTTTAAATTAAATTAATTTTACAAATTAAAATGTATATTTTAAAAAATTAAAAATTACTTTAAAAATATAAGTCAAACCAAACTGACTCTTAAATTTGTACCTTTTAACCCAATCGAAGAGCAAATGAATGCCGTTGAATAAAGATCTTTAATTCCATTTTATTTGTTTTACGCTCTTAGAATGGTCATTTGTCTTGTCTTCAAGTTGTAGAGACCAGTATATATCACATACGCCTGATAACTTCTACCACGTGTCCGTTTTTGCTCTGCTGTTACTATTTTCAGGGTACGGAGGTTGTGCCAAGCAATTCAAGGTCCCACACTTGTCTGCTCTCGGGTGTTTACATAGGTAATGTGAAGGTTCTTGTGAGATTGCAATTTGGAATTGATGGTCCAAAGGAGGTTGCCATGAAGTTGGCAGTTAGATCGGATGATGAATCTGTTAGTGATGCCATTCACGAAATTGTTGCAAGCGGCTAATATTGGGTAAAAATCGGTTAATTCGGTTCGTTTTTCCTTCATCTTCGGCTATTTTGTTATTCATATGGATGAGATCAGAGGCATATAGCTTGCACATATATAGCGGTTGTTATGATGAAAAGAATCGTAAGCTTCATGGATTGCAACTTGGAATTCTGATGATTGATTTTTGCCTATACTTCAGAGCCTCTCATGTCACGGAATAATATTTTGTTGTAATCATGCAAATCATATCAAGTAGAACAATTCTTTTCGCTATGTCTTTATGGGATTAAGTACGGGAATTATCATGTCTGTCTTGGGTATACTTCGGTGGTTAATATGTTAATGCATCTGGATTCATTGCCAAGGGCCCAGCTCTCAATTTGTCGGCCGGCCTGAGATTTTTTTAAAACAAATTTAAAGATTAAAGATATCGTTTTAAGAAAGTTGTTCAGGCCAAGTTTCAGGTTGGCCTTTACGTTCGAATCCAGTCTGACATGCTAACTTTAGACTAGATCGAGTCGAGTCTGTTATATACCTAATCTGATATTTGTATTTAAACTTTACTTGTTTCTCCCTTGTATCTTCTGAGTTAAGTTTGTATAATTTGGTTGAAATACTCTTCTTTTGAACTCTTGTGATTTTTTGTTTTAGTTTCTTTGTTACTTTTGCTTCTAAATCTTTAAGGAAAACATTTTTTGTTTTTAACCGTGTAGTGATTAGTTAATAACGTTGGAAATATTGCATAATTTGGTTAAAGTCCATTTTTAACTTTCTAATAATTCATTTAACAAGAACTTGTTCACTTCATGTTTATATATCAACTACATATGAATTATGGAATATTTTAGTTAAATTAATAGAAGTTTAATGTTATATTTAAATGATTACAAAATATCTATGAATAATAGAAACGTTTTAATATTTTTATCTTCTATAATATAAATCATCTTTTGAAAATAATTTTTTAACTTTAAACATGCATATTTATAATTTTAAGCTAATCAAGTCTACATTTTTACTTTTAAGAAAATGGTTTTAATTATGTAATTCCTATTTATTGTTAAAATAAAATTTTACTTTTGGTACTTTTTAAATCCAATTTTATTTCTAAAATGACATTACTACTACTTACCAAAAATATTATTATTTAATGATTAGATCTAATGATTATAACTTCTTGTTACTAATTTTTAAATGAACGAATAAATGATTATATACATCTATTATAAAAGCAAAATTTTATTATATATTGCGGATTCTAAATTATAAAATCAATAAATTAAAACCAAAAATTAAACA
>JAOTAX010000197.1:38959761-38970732 GCA_025629825.1 Erythroxylum guanchezii
GAGTCTATCACCTGATGGACCGAACGGGTTGTGGATATGTGGAGATGGGCCTAGGCCTAGCACAGCCGACCCGACCAAAACTTAACTATATTTTCATATCTTATATTTTTTAATAATTATAAGATATAAGATTCATATATGTTTTAATAATTATAAAATATAATTAAATAAATCACCTTATTATTAGTAATTAAGTTATTAAAAATATCAAACAAATCTCAAAATTTGACATTACCCATTAAAAAATAAAGACCTAAAGTTCTTAATTACAAATACTTTTTAACAAGCATTTTAGATTTCAGTTGATACCAATCAAATGTTGCATATAAAATGAATGAATCTAACTTTTAAATTTAAACAAATATAATTTAAATTATATTTAACTAATTTAAGTCATGTTTTGAGAGTTGAGTTAGACTATATATTAATGACATTTAATTAATCTATACATGATTTTCATACTTCTTATTTTTTTGTTAATATTTTTGATTTCGAGTATAGGTACCTTTTGTTTAAGGTCCTTCGAGCCTCTTTTGGGAGTATGACATAGGTTACTTCAGTGTTGTAGTGCCTAGTACTCGAACATTGACTCGAGGCATTTTCTCTACCCCTTCTTATTCTGAAAAAGCAGGAACATCGTGTGTCCTTGAACTAATAACCATCTGTCGACTAACCTAATCTTCTTTGTCCCTCGCGACCAACAAGGGGTAGTACAGGAATATTCACCTGTTATCCATCAACTACGCCTTTCGACCTGATTTTAAGCCCTGACTCGCCCTCTGTGGATGAACCTTGTGAAAAAACCCTTAGGCTTTCGGAGCATTAGATTCTCACCAATATTTAAGTTACTCAAGGCGATATTCTCGCTTCCGCTTCGTCTACCCACTGCTAACATCGGTGGTCCTTGTTGATTCACACGGGATTCCACGTACCAAACCTTCCCAAGGTTTTTTTGAAAAACTGAAAAAAAAAAGATTAAAAAAGTTTCTTAAATTATTATATATTTTACTCTTGAAAATATTTATAAATATAGATTTAGGATAAAATTCTTTATAACCTAAATTCAATCTATATATTTTTTAAATTTAATTTAGCCTGGAGAGTAGTTCAAGTAGTTCGAACTTGTACCTAACTAGTAGAAACTGTTTTTAAATGACTTACATAAAAATAATAATGATAATAAATTTTGAAAGACTATCGGTAAATTAATTCTTAAAACTCAAGCCTATAATTTTTAGATTTAACCTATTGGGCTAAGCGGTGGGTGGAGGGACGGGCCTAAACGGTATCGATATTAAACACCCAAAATCTTGTAGGGTTTAAGGCACTCGTCGTCTCCCGCGCGTCTGATCTATTTGTTCAATATTCTTCTCTGTACTCCAACGCTCATATGGCGTCATTTTGCAGATCGTCTGTAACGGCATGTTCTAGGTCAATGGCTGCTCGATCCAAAACCCTTGCACAGAAAACTTTAAACCCAAAACCTGTGTCGTCTGCTTTCTCTTCATCACTAACACGAATCACCAACAGTCCTTTAAGGTAATAATTTTTGTATCTCTTGATATCTCCTTTTCCATTTTAGTTAAATTCTTTGTTCATGATTGTAGTTTGGGGACTGTAGTTTGTTGCTTGATGGACTTGTTACTCATTCTGTAATGCTTATGTTTTTCATGTGGAATCTTTTTCTGGTTAAATTTATCTTAGGGTTTTTAGGGTTTTGGGAAGTGTGGAATCATTGATGCCGTTTCATAGTGCCACTGCTAATGCTCGGCTCAGATCCAACATAGCAGTTGATTCTTGCTGCTGGAGCTGGCTTTCTCAAGGTATTGCTCTACTTGATCTTCGTTTTCTCAGTAATTTGATGCATGTGATCACTTGTTTATGTGCCAGATAGACCAGAAATGTTGTAGATTGTTTTGGGTCTGTTTTTCTTTTGTTCACTGCAAATCACACAGTGATGGTGGCACCTGACATGTTTTTCTACTTAATGTAATAGGACTTGCTACACCATTGTGACAGCTTGTTGCATCAGTTTCCAATGATAAATCGCAAACGAAATGAAACCCGAGATTTTTGGCTCTTCCTTATATGCAGCATAATGACAATTGTTGGACAAAATGCTGCTTTTGATGTACTCAATGCAGTAGAACTTTCCTTTGTTATTGTTTCTCCCCCTTCCCCCTTCCCACCTATGAATACAGTTTATTCATTAACGGCTTTCTAGGGTTTGCTTTGGTAACTTTTTAAGAGCAGTAAGGATTATGAGTTGCCTTGAACTTATACTTTATTGACCCTCTTGGTTTTAATTGCCACTGAGGATATCAAAGTTATAAGCTATGATTTCAATGTTAAATTTCAGAAACAGTTAATATTTTAACTCTTAGACTTGTGTTCTTAAATTGGATGTTGTTAACGATTGAAAAGATGGAGTAAGAAGTGAAAGCATTTTTAGGTAAGGCAAGATGGTTGAATGAGGCGATAGCCTTGACTATTATCAGCTAGTGGACAAAATTTGTGCAGGTGAAGAAAGGAGGTTGTGCATTAGAAATGATATTGCTTATTTAGTTCATACTGCCCCGTTACAGAAAAATTGAACGAAGAAGAATATAGAAGAAAAATGATTTATTCCATCTCAACATAATTTGTTAGATGATACACTTAACAGTATACAACTTATGTTTAGGTGATATTTCTCATTACTATAACAGTTTGGTGAAATAATTAGATGGATGACTGTTAAAATCTAAGTATTTCTTGTTTTACCGTCACATTTTCTGAAAGCTCTATTCTATCTTGCATTCTTTTATAGTTCATTCTCACTCTAAATGAGTTGAGCTTTGAGTTGGTTGAAAAATTCGTAGTCTTTTAGTTAAACTTCTTCAGCTTACTAACTTTGCAATTGGTACGGTTCCTAGATTTTGCAGTTCCTCGGTGATAAAGATTCCAATCATTTGAAACCAATTTGGGTCACGTTTGAGAAAATTTTCTTCTGTTTCACCTCTTTCCAATTCCATTCCCATTCATGCCTGTTGCTTTATGTAAGTCCACTTTTAGCCATATCATTTACTTGTATTGTAAAATGTCTGTCCTTCAAACACAATTATCCTTTTCATTTAGCTGGAGGGTTCCTTCAAACACTATCCTTTGATTCATTTAGCTGGATGATTTATGCTCATTCCTAAAGGTACCAACTTAGACGTACACTATATAATACATGTTAAAAGAACCATATATCGGTTCTTGTGTAACTACATTTACCTGTTTATTTATTTCATTGTTTAATTTCAAAAAAGTTGAATTGTTAGTGGGCATAGTTTGGTTGAAGGAGACATAGTAGAGACTTCTGCAATATGCAAGTTCTTTTGGGATATTATGAGAAGGGTTCTACCATCTCTTAATAATTTGTCAGAGAATAAGCAGCTGCTTGTATCATCGTTTGGGGTTTTAGGAGAAGGCTCCTAGATGATATCTAATAATAAAGTTTGTCACAGGGTAAGCAGACACTTGTAAGTGGCACAAAACTAAGTTCCGGAATCCGGACTTGTGTTGCAAGGTTTCTATGAAGTTGTTTCCTATACTAAATCTGTCTATAATTGAATTAGGGTGTATTTGTGTGTGTTTTCTAGATTATAATGTCCTACTTGCGTCAAAAGGTGTTAGAAGCCAATTGAAAGGTTTATGTGAGGTTGCGAATCCTTTGATGAGCCATTGACCCTTGCTATTGTTGACATTCAAACCAAAATGAGGGTCGTAAGTAGCCAGTTACGGGTTAGTTAATAGCTTAGAACTATCGATGTCTAAATAGTGTAGAGGAACAAGGATGGCAAGGCTGTTCGGACTTAGCCCAACATTTTTTTTGCAGTCCAGGCTCCAGCAGCCTGAAGCTTGACATAGTTTGGTGTTTCAACTGAACTGGTTCGGACCAGGCTGGGCTGGACTGGTTTGCCATATATGAGAAGGTTCTCACCAAGTTATATGACATATAGAACCAGATGGCAGCATATGAGATGGTGTCCAATTAAAATGAAGACATTTGAACAATCTGAAAAATCTTTTGGATGTTATGTTTGCTTCGAAGTTATAGCTATTAAGAGAATCCACATAACTTCATGGTGACAGCAACAACTATTAAAGTCGAGGAAACGATTTCCTGCTTACATATAGGGGCCTTTAGTGTTGCAAACGGAGGTGGCTCTGTATCATTCTTGTCGTAGTTATTGAAGGTCATCTACGAGGATTCACCAAAACAATTTGAACACTATGCCAACTAGGGAAGAAAACACAATCCGGGCCTGGTCTCGTTCGACTGGAAATTAATAGATAAAATCTAATTTTGGTTGAAATTTCGGTCAGACTCCGGTTATAAGAAGTAATTTTTAGTCAAATCGAGTTCGAATATCGAGAATGTTGTAATGCACATTTGAAGAAATGCAAGAAAGAATTGATGAAATTCTACTTTGTTTGTCAAAAGAATTGATGAAATTCTACTTCGTTTGTCAAAGCTGGAATTGCTTGTGCCATTGCTCAAAGTTGCAAACGGCGTCTCAAGTATGATACTGATGAAGCCTTTCTATTTAGAACAAGAACACGATGTAACGTTCCTGTAAAAAAAAAAAAACATTGCATTACTTAACCAGGTATGGCAGAACCAGTTGTAATGATCATCCTCTTGCTTTGAAAGTTGTATTGAACCTGGGCTCAAGGCAGTCAGACCCAAGTGACAATTTATTTAATATTCAAGAACCATATAAAGATGAACAGAGATGGTAATTTCTAACTCGTGGGTCTAAATTTAGTTATTTTCAATGAGTTATTCATGGGTCAACTTTAGGTTTATAATGACTTGAGACCTAATTATTCTAAACAAATTAAAAGAGTTAGGTCTTAGGTAAGTTTGGGCTTGGACAACCTAAAACTGAACCCCATTAAAAAAATACGTTATTATATATTTTTATTTTTTAAAAAAAATTGACAAGGACTACCCTGTTGTCATCCCTAAGTATTTTCATATAAACATTTAATGGGAGCCTTTTTGCGTTTCATAAAAAAAGTAAAATATTGATAGTGAAATTTAAAATTTTATAACTAAAAACTAGATACGTAAAGGTTTTAATATAATTGCAAAAATTGTTCTAAAAACATGTGGTAATATGAAACAATCTTTCCATTAATTAAGAGTAAGATTATATACTATTAAGCTTTTTCAAACCGACGTATTAATGAGATTTGTACTAAATTGTTGTCGTTGCTTTAAAAATATGCGGTAATAGTCACCTTAAAAAATTTTGGGGATGTGATCATCTGTGCCAGTTTTGTTGTTTCAATCTTATTCTAATCTATCTTATCCATACATTTAAGTGGGTCAATTTTACTGTTCTAACTCTATTCTAATCTATCTCATCCACATATTTATGTACATGGAAAAATCAAGTCTTGCTCAAAATTTTCAAATGAAATCACCTGTATCAGTTTTGCTGTTCCAACTCTATTCTAATTTATCTCATCCACATATCACATTGATATGTGGATAAATTAATAAGAATAGAGTTGGAACAGCAAAACTAATACAGGTGATTTCATTGGAAAATTTTGAGCAATACTTGATTTTCTCGTATAAATATGTTGATGAGATAAGATTGAATGTAATACGTGGATAAAATAAATTGGAATAGTAATTTTAAGCAAAACTTGATTTCTCTCGTATAAATATATGGACGAGATAGATTGAAATAGAGTTGAAACAGCAAAATTGACAAAGTTAATTTCAATTGAAAATTTTGAGCTAGGCTTGATTTTCTCGTACTTTTTTTTAATAAATATTTTTACCGTTGGAAAGTAATAATAAAGCCGTAGAAATGAATGCATAGTAGTTGGCTCTCATGAGGGTAAGGAATATGGAATAAAAAGCTAAATGGATGCTGATGCTCTTTGACTCTTTTCTGGTCTCCTTAGTGTGGGTTCTTTGTGGCAGTCGTTTTCAATTATTTGATTTTAATTCTCATCCACGTAAAATGTTTCCACTAAATACTTTACTTTACTTAAGATACAGTAAAAAAAATTATCTTAAAAATTAAATTGGTAAGATGAGAAGTTTATAAATTCAATTGATATTAAATTGTTAGAAGATGAGCTAAAAATTGAATAAAATTAAAGAATTTAAAATATCATTAAAAGAGACTTTTTAAGTAATTGTTTGGATGAACTTTTGGGAGGTTAATAAGTACTTTTCTTCATTACAAAAATACTTTTTAAGAAAATTAGGTTTTTGACTGTAAAATAAAAAACCACTTATTTAATATATATGACTTTTTTGACAGTCAAAATATAGCCAAAATATAAATTAATCATTTTTAATAACAAAAATTATTAAAGTAAATTAAACTAAAATATTAGTTGATTTAAAGTTTTTACATTTAAACTAATAATTTAATACCGCCAAGGATGATATTAATATTTAGTTTTAAACCATATCCAAAAACTAAAAGATGAAATTAAGTATTGCATGAATTGGATTAGGTCTCAAATATAAAACGAACAATTTTATTTTGTTAATATCACAATTATTTATCACAAAAAAAATTGAAAAGTTATTTTATAAAATTGAAGAATTACATAATTATTTTATAAAATTGAAGAAGTTCGTAACCTTTTTAATATTAATTTTTACATGCCCTATTTTAAAATACTTAATTAAAAATTGTAGAAGGTTAAATATTGAAATAAAATTTTTTAAAAAAACTTATTATCCCTATTATATATAATATTGTAGTAATACATTTGCACACAAATTTTGATTATTAGGTTAAAAAATTGAGGATTTTTGTTTCAATGGCTTTAGTCGAGTGTTGGAATGAATAAAACATGCAAGCGAATATCTTAAAGGTACATTGTCGTCAAGCTACGTTGTAGCGGTGGATGCACGTATCTGAAGACACACATGCACATCCCTTTCAATTACATCGGCCTTGTGAAACCTGTTTACTTTCTTCCATGGATAAGATCTGAAGAAAAATGGGATTCAAACAGACCCCACTTGTCCGATTTAACAGAATTTGCTTCAATACGCAATTTGCACCCGTCCCTACCTCCTCCACGTTTCAAGGTTTGGCTTTGATCGTTGTTTCTAAATTGTTGATCAAACCAAAGGCAACCCAGTTTAGTTTCTGGGATTTGGAGAACTGGGTCGTTCGCTATTTGTCAAATGACTGTACGTAGATGAAGTTCGATTTAGCGGTAACCCAGGATTGATCGTGTAATTTGTCAACTTGGGTTGTGATCTCTTTTTGTACCTGATAACTTGGTTTGCTGTTTACTTATCAAAAGCTCGGTTTTGTATCGTCTGAGCGGACTAGATTCTCACAGTGGCCTCAAATTTGATCGTATAGGATTATGGAGGTCCCATAGAGGGACTAGGTTTAAGATACTTGAGGTGAGTTTTTTTTTTTCGTATTAAACAATGTTTTGTTTGAAATTTTTGCCGTTAACAAGTGTAGGTATAGAGCAATTGTGGAGAGAGAGATTTGCCTGTTTTTGTGAGGTGAATATGTCTTTTAATGTTGGCAATTTTGCTAGAGTTTAGATTTTTTGTCCAATTTTATAGTGTTTATTTTATCTCATAAATTTTAGCCATTTATTTATACAAGTCTTACGTTTATTTATGTAAGAATTTACGTAGAATTCGCGAAAATAAGTGATTAAGATTTATAAAATAAAATAAGACACGTAAAATTGGATAGAAGATTTCCTCCTCTTTCACTGACCCTTTTTTGTTTTTTTATCTTCCTCTGCTTTCCTTTCCACCTGTCGTATCACTTTAACAAGGGGTTTAATTTCAGTAATTTATATTGGTTTCTTTTCCAGTTCTGTGGTGTGGTTAGTATGTTTTCTGGCGATTAATTTCATTAGTTCATGTGTTTAGCTTTCTAAACCTATTTTGCTCGCTTGCCTTCTCTCTTTTGTCGAGTTCTATGTTAAGTCTGGACTGTCAAATTAGGTACAATTAGTTTGAGGTGACATGTTTTGGGTTTCATGACACTGCTTTTATGGGTTTCAGCAATCACTTTTTGGACATTTCTGTATTTGTCTTCGAAGCATGGTTATATATTTTTCCAGTTTATATTTCTCATCTTCTTATCCCTTTATCTTCTTGTTTCTGCTTCTGGTACAGAAAGTTTACATTTTATTTCTGCCTTTATGCAGAGAAATGACCGTTTATTTCTCAAGTCCATTACTCGCTTGCTTTAGATTCCTTTCGTTCTTAACTTCTTAGGTACTATGTCTCTCTGTGAACTGGATGAGTCACATATTACAGTTCAATTGCATTAATTAACCTTTTGTTTCATTTCCTTCCTTTGCGATTTCCATGTTGGTCAATGACTAATTTGTTGAATTTAGTTGCTAATGGTCATAGTAGCTGGATTACATCTTCTTATATGCAGGATTCATGCTTCATAGTAATCCTATCCATACACTTCTCCTCTTGTTTCCTACTTTTACATTTGTTCTTGCAAATATAATAGACAAACAGTTGGGTTGAATCATTTAGTAGTAGCTGTTTCTTCCTCTCTCCCTCTGTGATATGCAAAGTTTCCTGGTTATTTTTCAATTTTGTTTTGCCTTCTCAATACCAAATCAGGTTCTTATGGTATGTTGGATTTACCATGTTGACTTGGCTGCAGGTTTTCTTTATGTTCCTAAAAGTTTCACTGGAATGGATATCCCTAAGTTAGCATGGAAATCATGGGGGAAGGATTTTACTGACAAAAGGGATTATTTTCTTTAGGGTCATGGAGAATTCTGGTGAAGCACCCATCGGAAGTGTGCTAAGAGATAATGGCCATATATCTAAAAGGTTCACTTCTTATCAACCTAACATTAAGGCTTTGTTACCTTGGCTTGATTTGAGAGTGTTCTATGTGCGAGTTAGCAAAATTGAGATTGACGATTCAACTCCTGAGTTCCTCACAGTAAATCATATCCCGTTATATCCTGATACCCTTCTCGAAGTAAACGGTGTTACAATAGGTATCAGTTCTGGTGAAGCATCAACTCTTCTTAGAAGGGATAGGTTGGATAAGAAATCTGAAGAAGCTACATTTGTTAGCACTGATATCATAAGGATGGCAGGGAGTGTTAAATTCGATGTTTTTGATAAGGAGATCATCATCTTATCTGGGGTTTTAGAATTATGTAACAGTAATGGATTTGTTGGAGAATCAAGGAGCCGTAGCCAGAAATGGAGAATGAATTGCGAGTCAGATTTAACAGTTGGAACTGGTTTCCTGAAGACAAAACAATTTATGGGTTCAGACCTCACATCACCAACAATTGAGGTCTATGTTGCAGGGTCCTTCTCTGGTTCTCCAATTGTCCTGACGAAAACTTTGCAACTTTGTCCTCGTAAAAGACAAATGCAAATGGCGATGTTGGACTCCATACCAGAATGTGATGCTGTTGAAAACCAGAACAATGCACATTCTAGTCTTCCACTTCAGGTATTTGTCAATAAAATGTTGGTGATCTCACAAAGTTTAATGTTCTTGGAGGGCTTTTATCTGTTTTTGCTATGAATTGCAACCTCTGTTGTCTTCAACATGCCATTGCTAGTCTGCAACTGGATGATGATAACACATTCAGCCAAACTTTTGCCTCCATGGTTAGTGGATATAAATCCAGCCACACTTTTAAAGTTACAAATAACATTAAATCCTTTTTTTTTTACTTTGTTATTAATATTACTTCGAATAACCTATTGAAGTTATGCAGTTATGCGTGATAAATGCATTCTTGTACAGGGATAACTACCTTCTGCCTTGTCTATGATATAATTAGGTATCCAAGTTATAACAAACCATGAAAAGGAAAAAAGAAGACTATTACTAACTTTAGTTAATGACAGTTACACATGTAACAAGAATATTACATTATTATTGAATTTGAGTCTTAAATTTATCTGTGTTCAGTTCGGATTATGTACTCCATTAGCTAGTGAACATATGTTTGATTGGCTCTGAAGAGCTTACTGAAACTCCAATGTCTTTTTGCTTCATATTGTGCCATGCCTTGAATTGTCTTCTCCTGTTTTCTCCTCAAAATTCCGCAGTTATCAGAATATTCAAATCACAAGCCAGAGACTGATGATTACAACCACATATACTCAGGGCCAGAATATATAGTAGGGGAAGAAGGGGAATTATCATGGTTCAATGCTGGTGTTAGGGTCGGAGTTGGCATCGGCTTAAGCATTTGTCTCGGGATTGGGATAGGTGTAGGATTGCTAGTTAAGACCTATCAGGGCACAACTCGTAACTTCAGAAGGCGACTGCTATAACTAACAGCTTTTTCCATCCTGATATGTTGTGCCTAATTGCCTGCTCTCCATCTGAAAGCTAACTCCAGATGTTTCTGACAGGTTTGATTGTGAATAAAGAAGGCATCCTCACATTGTTGCAACT
The DNA here is from genome assembly GCA_025629825.1 of Erythroxylum guanchezii. Lineage (NCBI taxonomy): Eukaryota > Viridiplantae > Streptophyta > Magnoliopsida > Malpighiales > Erythroxylaceae > Erythroxylum > Erythroxylum guanchezii. Next base: position 38,970,216 of record JAOTAX010000197.1, read on the forward strand.
GATTTGCAAGCGTTTGTTGATATTGTAAGCAAGAAGATCAAAAATAAATTGGTGAGTGAAGCCTGAATGGAAGCTCTAAAGCTTTTCCTGTACTTAAAATTTCCCTGCAATGATTTTGCTTTATGTTTTCATGACCGACGAAGTTGTAAGTGTGAAAGTTTCTTTTTGTTTGCTCCTCTTGTTTTGGTTAATGTAAAAGTAGAAATTGAATTTGGTAATGGAAAGAGCCTTTCGTATACTTAAAGGCATTGTTTTGAAAATCGGACCGGATCGGCCGGTTCGATCAGTGACCGATCGACTATTCGGTCCAGTTCACTTCTAAAAATCGGACCCTAATTGAACTAGTGAGAATCGATCAAAACCGATCAATTGACCGATCGAGCCGGTCTGATTCGACCACTGATCCAATGATTTTTTATTTTTTATTTTTTTATTTTTAAATATTATTTGGTATATTTTTGTATTTTTTTAATATTACTAATATTATATATAATTAAATATAATTATTGCATAATTA
>JAOTAX010000197.1:38991571-39018058 GCA_025629825.1 Erythroxylum guanchezii
AAAATACTTATGCACAATTAAGCAAATATTTAAGAAGTAAATAACAAACATAATTCGTACTAACTTCCGTTAATATTTTAACCCCTAATTTGGGGCATTACACACTGAAAAAATATTCGGATTAATGCAATAATCTGCAAATTACGCTAACCAGACACTCCGTACTAAGCAAGTTCTGTACAATAGGTCGATCGAGAGACCATAAATAGGGAGATTTGAACGCAGGACCTTTTAGCCTCATACCTCCCACTTTACCAACTCAACTGTACTATTGTTTTATAAAAAATATCTTGTATATTAAATAATATTAACGACTATGAATATTCATTAATTCTTAGGTACAAAACCTTTTTCACTTATATTTCTTAAATAGATTGAATTACATGACTATTATTTTAGTGATTTTTTAAATTATTATCATGTATAGTAATTAAATTATTTTTATGTATAATAAATTATTTATTAATATATACTAACGAATTAAATCAATTTTGTCTAAAATGAATACTGAGAACTTTTTTATTAAATTTTATAATAAAGGTTTTTAAATATTTTTATCTCATGAGTAATTTATTAAGTTTTATTTTTAAAACATAAATGTGATTCGAAAACAACTCCCTTCTAATTAAAGAATAAGACAGTGTACTGCCGAATCTTTCTAAATTTTGCCATTATGTGTGTCACTGTCAAGGGTTTTGTTATAATTGTTTTAAAACATAAATATAAATTAAATATAAAGTAGTGGCTGACGTGGGTGGAGTCGTCGGCTTTAATGTGTTAACGTGTCAAAATCATCAAAGTCAGTAAGTCAACCACTACTGCCGTTTACCAAATTACACGTTCTTTTGTTTCCCTTTCTCTCTCTCTGTCGGCTGCCACGTCATTCTACATCATCCCCCACGTTGTTCCTTCTTTTTTGGATAAACATAGATTTATTTAATATTAAGCAATTATTTATTACATAATTTCGTACATAACCATTTTTCGTAAAAAAAGAGCAAATTTAATTTAAATAACAATATAGAAGCTAAATTTTTTTAACAAATATATTAAACTTAAGCAATCTATACTTAATTAAATTTTATTGAATTAACTCGTATTAAAAATAATCGATTGCACCATTAAATTGAAATTTAAATATATTAAAGAATAATTTTAAAAAATTTATGTTATTTGCAATCATATATCATACAATTTAAATGGTTATTTCAAATATTTATATTATAAAAAGCTTTTAAAAAAATAAAATTATCTATTTAAAATAAAGGATAAGTGTTAAAATGAGTTTTTAGTTAAATTATTTTTTTGAAAATTACTCATTTATGGTTTAATAGTTTGAAAATTATACTCTTTTTACAATATTTTATTCTATTCATTAATCATTTTAGTGTTAAAAATTGTTAAATTTTAGCTTATTCTTAAAATAAAAATTAATTAATAATATTTGATAATCAAGTTAGTGTTTGTATCAAAGTAACTCTACTTTTATGGATTTTGCTTGAGTTGGAGCCCCCACAAAAGTATTTCAACATCCAATTTAATGAAAAAAAAGAAGTCAACAATAAGGTTAAATTTTTAACTTATTACAATAATAACAATTCAGTGAAAATTTTGCTAATACGTCAGGACTTGAGAGGTTTAGTAGTATACAGCCTCACCTCTAACTAATAGAGAGACTGTTTTTGAATGACTTACATGAAAAAATAATTAAAAATAAAAATTTTGATTTGTTATTGACATTGATTAAATAGCCATAACATCATATTTAAAATTTTTAATCCAAAAAAAGGCAATTTTTTGATAAATTAACAAAAACTCACCAACAAATAAGCAACATTTATCTTTTTAACACTCATTAATTAAACCAATTTAATTAACACCCAGGTTCTTATTTTTTTTAATAAGATTACTATATGATTGGAATCATCATGCTATTGGGCATATTGAATAAAATTAGCCAAAGCATATGGTCTTCTTGTATTGTGGCTTTCATGAAAGACACTAAAAGACACCTTTAAATCTATTTATTAATTTTCACATAATCAAACTTTTTAAAGTGGTTAAGAATTTTTTGTTATTAAAAAAAGTGCAAATTTCTGATTATTTTGTTTTAAATAGATTTTTACTTTCATTGCTAAAATATTCATTCAAAAATATTAAACCACACAATATAGATAAATTAATCCAACTAAATTTAAATGAAAAAATAATAATCTAAAATCAACATGTCAAGTAAACAAGACTCTTAATTTTGTAAAGGTTCGAAGAACGTCGTAATGTACGCAATATTTTTTTTGTATTTTTATAAAGAGACTGTTTTTTTTACTTAAAACTGTAATCTTTAAGTACTTAAAATTTTGTCCCTTCTCTGTACTTTTACCAAATCCACGATTAGAGCTATTTGAATATACCCTTTTTGGGTATTATGCTAATGAAGATTTAGCTGTAAGCTTTATGCAATCACGTTATGCATGACTCTTATAAAGTAAACGTTCTAAGTGCTCAGCACGCATGTTATGTTGTTGCCTTATATACGCTCACTATCTATTTGCCATATTTAGAAATTTTAGAGATGGCAATCTGACTTAATGGTCGGCCTAAAATCACTCACTTATATTATAATTAGTTGAAATTTAAATCGAGTTTGAATTTAGAAAGTAAACTCAAAGTTTGACTCTTCAAAATAATTATAACAACAACAACGACCTCAACACATAAGGCTCTTCGTTTTACGAAAATAAGAAGAGAGATATTAATTATACGCAGTCTTACTTTTATATTTTACAAAGAAACTCTTTATGTAACCTAAATCTGTGACTTTTTAATCACAGAAGAGTAATCTTATAAGTTACTCCCCCCTATCTAAAATAAAAATCGTTTTAGAGAGATTTTAATTATTTAAAATAAGTATTGTTCGTGACTTTTCATGAATGTTTATGATTTTACTTCTAAAATTAGCCTTTAATTTCTCTCACATCTTAATTACACAGATTATATTTTCAAGGCACTTCAACATGTAAAAGCTCGCCTTCTCTTATTTAAAAATACCAAAATTTAAAAATAATTTGAACGATTTTGAGTCCAAATTAAAGTCGTATGACTTAAGCTTGACCAAATTTTTAATTAGGTCATGATGTAATCCTATGTATAATCATGTCTATTTAAGATTAGATGAAGATAGGAATAAAAGAGCAAGCCTCCTAAATAAGGTATTTAATACTAACAAAGCTTAAACTAAACAGTTTGTTTAGATAACTCTTAAGATAACAAATCCAACAAAGAACTAAGATGTCATCAACTACCACGCGCTTATTTGATTATAAAAGCAAAGATAGTGCCCATGTTATAGAACGTAATATTAGAGTATATTGTAGAATCACATCAACTCAATGACTTTGGAAAATAATATGGTCGAGTTAGGCTTAATTGTCCTACAAAAGATTAGTTTATAGGGCTAGGAATGGTAAAAAGTGCAATTAGAGTCGGGTAGAAATCAAAGGATCTAATTCAAATTGATCAAATTTTATATTTAAGTTTAATTTGATCGATCTAACTCGACTCAAAATTTAAAGTTTCATATAAAATAAACGAGGCTAGGAATGGTAAAAAGTACAATTAAAGTCAGGTAGAAGTTAAAAGATCTAATTCAAATTGATCAAATTTTAGATTTAAGTTCAGTATGAACGATTTAACTAGACTCAAAATTTAAAGTTTTATATAAAATAATATCGTATATAATTTTTAAAAATAAATAAATTTAATTAAAACTCGGCTAGATTTTATGACGAATTTGAGCCTACACATAAAATTTCATATTGATATTAAATTTGAGCAAATCCTAACCTAACCTAACCTAACCACTGCCGTCCTAGGGCTGCCATTATTGTTATGCAAGATTAAGACTAATAATCATTGATCAACTATGTTTCATACTTGCTTGCAAATGATTGATGTTGGATGTGTAAAGGGGTTGGAAGGACGAATCCATCCTAATCTCACATGATTTTAACTTTAGTTTGATGCCTCAACTTTAGTTTGGCTTTTTATTTAAATTATCATTATTGTATAATTCTTTTCATTATATTCTATTAATTTTTCATATCTTTTTATTTAAAATAACATGGAATTGAAAATTTTAAATTACGATGTAATCTCGTTTTATAGTCGTAAATAAATATTAACGAAATGAATTTTATTTTAGTTAGGATAAATAATATTTTTTTATATAGAATAATTAAAACAAATAAGAGTTATATTATAAAAAATCAATATAATTAAATCTTTAATTTAAGGAAACCCTTTAACTCAAAAGTGTTAAATATTTCAACTTTTTTAAAATTCAGGTTTAATTTATAAAAATTATATGTATAATTATAATTATAATATTAAAACGTTGTCTTTGTTATTTATTTATTTATAGTTTTTACTAATATAACGTGCATGCCAGTCCTATTCATTAGCTACATCAACACACAATTAAGGGTATTAAATTAAAGAGATCTGATCCAATCAATCTTAGTAGTAGCTAAATGGAGTCGTCGACCTGTGAAGGAGAGAGGGCTTTGGGGCTAAGACCATAAGCCCACAACCATAAAACGGCCTAAGTTGTTTAGTAATGTGGTTGAGGCCTTTATAAAGTGGCCTTTAAAAGTTTTAAATAAAATTTGAAATTCAGAAAATTGTTACATATAAGCCTTAAATTTTAAAAATAAAATCGAAACAAGTCTTAAATTTAATTGAAATTTAAGTTGTTATTATTACTATATATATTTTTTTAAAAAATAATTCTAAATCAATTTTAAATTGATTCAATTCAATTAATTAGCTATATCAACAACAACAACAACAACAACAACAACAACAACAACAACAACAACAACAACTGTCCAATAAAAGTTATGTTAAAACGCATGATCTGAAGAAGTTTTATAGTACACAACCTTATATATAATTAATAAAGATTTTGTTTTCAATATGATTAATTGTATCAATTAGTGTCGGTTTAAAAAAGTTATTAATATGGTAACTGATTTAAGGTAATTAAATTAATTTCATGAGACAAAAATTACAAAAAAGAAACAAATTTAAGTAAATAATTTAGGTTTGAATTAATTAGTTATTTTTAATTATAAGTAATTATCATTTAGTAGTCAAAATATAGAATAATATAAAATCCGATCTATTAAATTTATTAAATTACAATTTCAAATAATTCAAGTTCTATTTTTAAAATAACGTTGATTTAATTTAACTTCAAATGTAATATCCATTTGTAGAATAAGACAAAATCATCATTATAAATGATTTAAGTAGATTTTCAACTAAATTCAAACCGTCTCTTAGGAGGGTGGAATTGAATTGGGTTACGAACAGATAGAGTCCGGCCCAATTAATGTTAGGTAGTTGCGTTATGATAATCAGTTCTGAAAAAAGGAAATTGCTTTTAAAAGCCAAAAATATCTGGAATATGAGTAGGACGCAAATTAAAGAGGTTTCAAAATATCTATCTAATCTTTATCCATAAAATCTGCCAAAAGCGCGTGAATGTGGACCCCACCAAAACCCCCCGTTTGGGTTGATACGAATATTCTAAACCCTCACTGCGGTTTTTCCTATTCAGATCCCTGGATAAACCGCATTAACACCAGTTAAGTTGGCGATATCCTTAGCTAAGGATACGCATCTACCTGTAACCAAACAGGGGTGATCTTTCCCTAAAGTAACCCCAATCAAGCCCTACTCGCTATAAAAGGCCGCTTTCAGTTCCCATCTCGGTTCACTTTATACAGCCTCCCTATTTCTTTGAAAATACCCTTTCGATAATGGCTTCTGCAGATGTTGAGTTTAGGTGCTTCGTTGGCGGCCTTGCTTGGGCCACCACAGACCAAGTGCTCATGGAGGCCTTTAGTCCCTACGGCGAGATCATCGATTCGAAGGTCCGTTTGCGACTGATCGGACGTGACCGTACCCGATTCGGCGCTATCTCGATCCCAAATCTGTGATCTGTTTCTGTTACTATTAAATCTGTGTTACTGTTCTTATTATGTTACTAATCTGCCTATCGGTACGTTCATCTTCATCCTCTGGGCGAAGATCGATCGATTTTTGTTTTTCTACTATTTATTTTGTATATCTGTCGTTCAACTTATAGATCTGATCTCATCTGGATGTTTTTGAGCAGATCATCAACGATCGCGAGACTGGAAGGTCGCGCGGATTCGGATTTGTGACTTTCGACAACGAGAAGTCGATGAGGGATGCTATTGAGGGCATGAATGGTCAAAATCTCGACGGAAGGAATATAACCGTGAACGAAGCGCAGTCACGAGGTAACGGTGGCGGAGGAGGCGGTGGATATAACCGCGGTGGTGGTTTTGGAGGCAACGGTCGCCGAGAAGGTGGTGGTGGTGGTCGTGGTGGTGGTTACAGCCGCGGATATGGAGGCGGTGGTTATGGAGGAGGTGGTTACGGTGGTGGACGTGACCGGAGCTACGGCGACGGTGGATCTCGTTACTCGAGAGGCGGTGCGTCTGAAGGAGCCTGGAGGAACTAGAGGCGTTAGATCTAGTTGTGGGTTGGTGTTATGATTAGTATCGTAGTGTTTGTCTATTTGGTTTGCTGGTATTAGGCGTTTCGAGTAAGATCGGTGGTTGGTTCACCTTGGGTGGTTGCTTGTTTCTTATTGTGTTAGTTTTGACCGACGGTTACTTTTTTTGAGTATTTTGTCATGAAAAGAAAATTGAAGAAAGTGATGGAATGAAGTACAGATCTTCCTTTGATACTATGTTTTTTTTCAACATTTGAACTTAGTCATAAGTATCAAACTATAAACAAATCGATAGGTAGTGATATAGCTGGAAAGACTTCGCAATTGGACCTCGGCCTGGGTTCAGGTTAGGCCGGGATTGATTATCTGGGCCTGACTTGCCTTCACTGGGCCGGGCCTGGACAGAAAATGTAGCTTTGGAAAGTTTTTGAAAAATAAAATGTAGGTCGCCCAGGCCTGAGATTACATGCCCGGCCCGGCCTTGCAGACAAAATCTATATATGTTAATATGATTTGATAATCAAACGATTTATTTTGTTTGAAAAACAAATGATTTATTATTTAATAAATAATTAGCAAATCATATTGTAATTACAATAATAGTAATTAGAGTAGTAAAAGATAGAAAAGACCAAATTGATGTAAAAGATACAAACTAACGCTATTAATGGTTAGTTAATAGTTGATTATATTGTTTAGCGATGATTATATTTGTTGTTTATTAAAAATATTTGATAAATTAACTATTTAGTATTAGTTGTTAATGGGTAATTATATTTGTTGTTTATTAAAAATATTTAGTAAAATTAGCTATTTAGTATTTGTTATTAATGTGTAAAATGATTTATTAGAGTATAATTTTTTAAACAAAATTATAAAGGCATAAATAATATTCTTATAAGAATTTAGATTTAGATATTTAATTTTACAAAAATTAAGGGCTTGTTTGTTTGTTTTTGTTTTCAATTTTGTATTTTTGTTTTCAAATATAATAAAAAATGTTGTTTGAGTTTTTGTTTTTAGTTTTAGTTTCTTCTGATTTTCAAAATATATGATATTTAATAAATTAAAAATATCTATAATTATAATATGTCACGGATGCGATATATAATAGTTATATAATAAAAATATTAATTTGATATGGCCCTTTATATTAAGAAATTTAATATTATGGTATTTTAAAATATAAACTAATATTATAAAATTAAATAAAGATTAAAAAGTTTAATTAACCCCTTTATTATATTTTTCCAAACTTCACAACATAATTGTATGATAAAAAAAAAGCCAACTTTGAAAATACACAGAACAAAAGTAGAGAGTAAAGTGAAGGGCAATACTGTCATTAGGCAAACAACTAATTCTAAAAACTACTCTTATAGAACTTTTAGAAATCAGCTTATTGAAGTTAAATAAGCTAACTGTTAGACCCTAAATTCAGACTGCGAGATCGTACGAGTGTTGGCAAGCCTTGGCCAATGCTTGGCACACAGGTCGACACGAGGAAGGTGTGTTGACGAGGGAACAAGGCGAAATCTTACGAGTTGACAAGCAAACCTCGAGGAACTTGCGAAGTAGGTGAGGGATACGGGAAATTTTGGCAAGGATCTTGAAAGTAGGTGAGATTCGATAAGCGTGGGCACACGTAGGGGCGTATTAGCAAAAGTCTTCAACGAGATGTAAGATTCGGATGCAAGGCCTCGCGGAGTTGGCAAACTAAGTCATGCGAAACCTAAGGGTGCCCGAAGGCATACGATCAAGGAAAGGCGCATAAGCACTTCGGCGAGGCATGTCAAAGGTATGTAAAATATGCAAGGTTTTATACTAACTTGAATTGTGATTTGTATTTAGTCATGGAACGACGAGACTGCACTATGAGTGAGCTTGATCATAGAAGATGAACTTGTCTAAGGACGTGCATTGATGGACCTATGTGCCGATAGGCCGTGGTGACTTGGAAAACACATTAGCAATGATATGACAACTGTGGATGATGTGGCATATGATGACGTGACAGATAAGATCAAAGTGGATGAATGTTAGCTTTAAGAGATAAAGATCATGTGAAAAGGATCATCTAAAGATAGAGGAGATCTTCGTGGATAAGGATAATCATTGTTAGATAGGGTAATCTTTTATCTTGTTAATGTGATATAACTTAATCCTATTATATAGAGTCCTATTTGGATGAGGATGTCATATATTGGTTAGTTTGATGTAATCTGATAAGGATAAGATCGTGATCTTAGCTAGTAGAGTTCTATTAAAATTCTAACTTAGTCATCTAAAGGAGCCTATAAATAGCTCATTAAAGTTGAGAACTAAGAATTCAATCATTGAGTCATCCACTCATTGAGAGAAATCACTCAGAAGAGAAAGCTTTTAGGGGAGTTCTCATTGTAAGGGCTTCGAGTAAGGAGTTCCTTGTAAGTACTTCGAGAAGAAAGTACTTGTATCTTTTGTTAACATTTTGTTGAGAGTTAATAAAAGATTAGCTTTGGCTATTTATTATATCTCTTACTACTTTCTTTACTCTATTATACACTTGTGTTATTTTGTGAGAGAAACATTTTAAACATTTATGTGTGCGTGAGGTGTTTGGGAGCTAACGGATTTGTTCAACATTCTCTTACTCTCTATTGACTGTGTGTGGATTGTTGGCCTGACACAGTCGATAATGAATTAAAATTAGATTTTATAATTATCATCAACATATTTGAGAACTTAATGGGTCTCACATATAGAATGAGTTGAAGAGAGCAAAGTTAATTTAATCAAGTTGGACTTAATTGTAAAGTTTGAGAAACTTTTATGATTAAATATAAGATATTTAATAAATAAGGATCAATATTAGATATTGAATCTCATATGGGCATAATTGGTATTTAATTAGAATTATTTGTGATTTTAATTAAAGTTTACTTGAAATTAGTAATTTAATTTCAATTAAATTACTAAAACGTCCAAAGCTTATTATAAATAGGTTTAAGTTCTGTGGAGCTAGCGCTTATTGCTTAACCCTCTCTATAAGAGTTATATAGTTCTCTTAACTCATTATGTGGATACCGTTAGAGGCTGGACATTTGTGCGGCTACGATGGTTGAAACAGATCGGTTTCGGGAATGGTTTGAGAGATATGACAAAATAAAGATCAAGTTTTGGAATAAGGTACGAATTAAATTTCTACTTTTATTATAATTCGTGTTGATCATTTTATAGAATTAAATAGATATTGGTTTTCAGGAAATCAAAAGTCAAGAAAAAGTTTCGTGATTATTTCGCTGTAGTCGAGATCAGATCCCAACCCTATTTTCCAAGACTCTCTTACTCTCTATCAACTTAGTGTGGATTGTTGCTTTCTTGTGATTATGTGCGGACTATCGCTATCTCTAAAGTGTTGTTATTGTCTTACATTTGGGTGCAATTGGGAGTATCTATCCCTTACGACTGGGAGGTATCACAATCCTCTTCGTTTCTAAATTTCTCTCATTTTTTATAAGACAAATTCCTTTTACGTCATTTGTTTAGGTCTACTTGGTGGAGCTTTGTGACTTAAGCTTCGGAGGAACGAGTGACAATAAGGGTGAATTTGTCCCAAAGAATTCATTTCTTAAACCTAAGACTGTCCTATAGTTATTTTTTATGCTCAAAAGTTAATTCAATCTTAATCTAAATTGGTTGAGTTTAATTTAAGTAAAATATAGATTAAAATATTAAGAAAATTTAACATTAAAACATGTGTTATTTATTTTAATTAAATAAGTACCAGGAGGCTCTTAAGCTTAATGATTCGATTCTGAAACAAAAAGCTAGGCAGCTTTGGCTCAAGGAGGGTGATGGCAACTCCAAGTTTTTTCATGCGACCATTTTGGCTCGACGCAATCTCAATACTCTTAGAGGTCACGACCAAGTGGCCACTCATGTGCGGGAGTTCTTTGTGCAATTGATGAGCAGTCCAGTTGAGTCGGGGAGTGGTTTTGGGGTTTGGAATGTTTTGAATTTTTCTCCAAGTCCAGATAGGTTGGCTAGCTTAGTTGCCCCGATTTCGCCTTCCCAGGTGAAAGAGGCTTTGTTTCGTCTTAATGCATCCAAAGCGCCTGGCCCGGACTGTTTTTCGGTGGGTTTTTTTCAACATACCTGGAGCATCAATGGGCAGTTGTTCACTGAAGCGGTTCTGGAGTTTTTTGCTTCAGGGAGTTTGCTTTAGGAGATCAACCACACTTATGTATGTTTGATTCCCAAAAAGGAGCGACCGAAGCGGATTTCGGACTATCGGCCCATTTCGTGCTGCAATACGGTGTATAAGGTCATCGCTTCTATATTGGCGGGGCGTCTCAAGGCTATTTTAGTGGTTGTTGTTAGTTCTGCCCAAGGAGCATTTCTTCCTTCTAGAAGTGTTGGCGATAATATTCTATTATTGCAAGAGTTACTGGGGGCTTATTAGTCTGGTAAGAAGATTCAAAGTTGCGCCTTGAAGATTGATCTGTATAAAGCCTATGACACGATTGGGTGGGGTTACTTGAGCGAGTGCTTGCAGGGGATTGGTTTGCCTGACCAGTTCTGTCATTGGATTCTGCAACGTATCCATACCTCCTCGTTGAGTTTCCTTATTAATGGGATTCCTACGAAGCCTTTTCGGATTCGCAGAGGGATTAGACAAGGGGACCCGTTATCCCCTTACCTTTTCACATTAACGATGGAGGGTTTTTCAAGGCTACTCAATTCGATGGTGCAATGCAATGGGCTATATCAATATCATCATCTATGTCGGGAATTGCATTTGTCTCACCTTATGTATGCGGACGATTTGATCCTATTATGCAAAGCTGATTCGCATGTGCTTAGAATGATGATAAGTTTGATAGACACTTTTTCAAGATGGTCGGGCATGAAGATGAACTGTCAGAAGAGTAGCATTTACATTTCAACTGATGTTCCCAATCACGAGCAGTTGAGTGGTTTGGTGGGACTGCCACTCCAAAGATTTCCTTTTAGGTATTTAGGAGTGCCGATCACAGTTGGTAAACCCAGTATGCATGTGCATTGGGCTGCTCACATTATCCTTCCGAAAAGGGTTATCAATGACATAGAGAGGATTTTGAAGACTTTCTTATGGACGGGCAAAAATGATAAATGTAAGGGTGCTAAAGTCAAGTGGAGCGAGATTGTTAAACCCAAAAGGTACGACGGTCTGGGCATCATTTCGATAACCCAGATACAACGAGTTTTGCTTATGAAACGCATTTGGCGATTGTTTGTGGACAAAGAAGCATTGTGGGTTAAGTGGATTCAGATCTACCGACTTAAGCGATAGAGTTTCTGGCATATTCAGGAGAGCTCTGAATTTTCCTGGGTTTTTAAGGGATTGTTGCTAGCTAGAGATTTGGTGTATCCAGTAATCAAGTGTAGAATAGGTGATGGTGTAGCTGCAAATTTTTGGTTTGATAATTGGCATGATTCCAGCCCTCTTTGGATGTGTCATGATCTGGTCAGTTTCAAGCAGAGAATCTCCAAGGTGGAATCGGTGGACGGGGTGGTTCGGGCAAGGGAGAGATGGAGCAGGTGTAGATATGGACATGTGTTGGAGTCGGTCTTGGTTGGTGTTAGGCTTGGTAATGCTCCGGATGTGTGGATTTGGACTGCTAATAATAATGGGTCCTTTACATCTAAATCAGCGCAGGTAATTGGTCGTGATAGGATGGAAGTGGTCTCTTGGGCGGATTTAGTGTGGTAGCAAGTCCTTTCTCCTAAAGCAGCGTTTTTATGTGGGTGACTATTCAGAATCGGTTGCGGACGAAAGATCGTTGGTTTGGTACTTTCGACCCTATTTGTGTCTTATGTCACTTAGTTAATGAAAGTAGAGATCATTTGTTTTTTGATTGTGTTTACACAAAATCGGTATGGAGTAGGATTATGAATCTATTGGGGAGAGTTCCCTCTTCTTATCAGTGGAATGAGGTGGTGGCAGAGGTTATGCAAGAATCTAGCAGAGGACGGAGAGATAGTCTGCTATTTAGGACTGCTTTTCATATGGTGATTTACAATCTCTGGAAGGAGAGAAATCAGCGATTGTATAGACATGAGGAGCGCCACAAGTATGAATTAGCAGAGTGCATTGTCAACCTGATTCGGGAGGTTCTTATGGCCCATGGGAAACATGAAAGTATAAGTTTAGCTATGAGAGGTCGCTGGAAAATTTAGCAGTTGTGAGCTTCCAGGCTTAGAGGTCTTTGGGTGTCCCCCTGTTTTGTTTCCTTTTGTAGGACTGTACAGTGTAATGTTTGGTTTTTATTAATTTAAGTTTCTATTAAAATTTCAAAAAAAAATGTCATATTTAATATTTTTGATGGGTTATGCTTATTTATCGTTTGTATTTATATTAGTTTATACTTATTTATCTAGTAGGTATGTTTACATTTAACTATAAAATTTTAAAAAGTAGAACGTTTAAATTATTATTTAATTCATAAAAATTACCTTGCATGAATTTTTATTTAGCAGGGAGAGACATGAATATTAAATAAAAAGTATTTTATATCGATTGTATTTAAACCAATGTTTAAAAAACCGAATCAGAAGATAAATCAGTACGACAAGAGATTTAAGGCTTGATAAGTTTAACCGGTATTAGGCCGTCATAAAATCGACTAAAAATCAAATAAAATTAAAAATTTTGAAACATGATTGAAATAGATTGTTCTTATCTATCAAATAATTTAAAGGTTAACTAAAAAAAGATATTATTAAATAAAAATTATTTATTTATTTTAGTTTATAAGAACTTATTAATTTACTAAATTGTCAATTGATTAATAAATTAATCGTTTTTTAATAATAAGAGTTATTAAAGTAAATCAAATCGGAAGGTTAAAACCGAACTGAAAAGTTAAACGATTCAAAATTTTTATGATTAAATCGGTTCAATTTTTTAATCATTGATTAGACTATGAAGTGTAAATTATACAAATAATAAATCCAAAGAACCCTCTGATATTGCACTTGATTGTATATCATAAAATGTTAATAAATCTAAAATTTTAGAAAGACTGACTTATATTTAAATTTTAATGAGTGTAATTAATTTTAATAACTCATTACACATTGTTCTGTATTTCTAATTTTATTTTTAGCTATTAGTTTATAATATAAAGCACGTTTGATTGTTTATTAGTATGGTTTTATTTTACTATTGTGGTAACAATAATAGATGAAAATTAAATAAAAGCTAAAGTAAATTACTTTTATTATATTTCCTTTAAAATAAAATAAATAAGTATATAATTATTTATAAACTAATAGTTATTTATTAATATATGAATTTATAATATGTATTTATAAATCAATGTTATTATTTACAATAAAAGTTTGATTTAAGCTTTTATTCAGTAAATAACTATTTTATTTACTTTAAATTTATGTATTTAATATATTTTAGTTTAAATTTTTTATTGTAAAATTTTTTATAAATTTTTTTAAATTAATTATAAATTAAATTAAATAATTGATGGTGATTATGCTATCCAAGTGGGAGAATGATAGAATTTTGTGATTATTTTGTGGACTAGCATAATAAACATAATTTTGTACAAACCACGATTAATTTGATGTCAAGATAATTGGGCTTGTTAATTATCTCTTTAGCGTGTCATTGAGCCTGTGTTCATGGGCTTGCTATGATGGGTAGGCTTGATCCATGTTTTGCAGTGCACAGGAGGCCCTACTGCTAGCCGACTTTAAATACAGTCGCCCTATTGAGAACTGTATGTGTTTTTGTTGTTTAAGGTTTGGAATAGCAGTAATCAATCCTCTGTGTCTCTGTCACGTCGCTTAACAGAAAACAACAATGGATTTAATTGTTCCACAATTTCCAGGTATTTGTCCATCCAATTGTTGAATCTAGTATGTTGCAATTCTAGGGTTAATCAAGTGTGTTGATTAATTATGAAATTAATATGTAATTTCGTGTTTATTTCTCCTTCACATAACCCATACTCAAGTACATGCATATTCTTATGAAGTATGAAAATTTTAAACCAAAAAGTTTGTGTTTAGGTTTGGTCCTGGCCAAAGCTTGATGGAACTCAAACCTCTAGACTTGAGCCTAAGTTTGATCGGATTTGGACAGTCCAAAACTTAATTAGACTCGAACAAATATATAATTTTTAATTTTTTAAAAATAAAAATATTGTCATTTTATTCAAAATGATATCGATTTCTTAAAAATTTTAAATTTTGAACTAAGCTGTCAATCAATTTAAACTAAATTCATTGTAAAACCAAGTCGGGCAGCCAAATAGGCTCAGCTAAATCCTCCCTCTTATAGTTAGTCCTAATCAAAGTGCTTTTATCAAAAATCACCGTATAGGGGGCAATATTCTTTTAGCACTAGAAATCTTCAAGAACTATCACATATCAAACTCTCACAAATGTTGTGCTTTCAAAGTGGATCTCTAAAAAGCCTATGACTTTATTCATTGGAATTTTCTTCTTAACACTCTAGAAGCAGTAGGTTTTCCGATGAGGTTCATTAAGTGGGTTAGAGAATGTATCACTACCCCTTCTTATTCCATTTTGGTCAATGGGTCTCCTACTCAATTTTTCAAAGGTAAATCTAGATTAAGACAGGGGGATCCGTTTTTGCCTTTCCTCTTCATTATCTGTGTAGAAGTGTTTTCTAAGAATTTAAGAATTAATACTGAAAACTCTCCCCAGTTCAAATATCATTGGAGATGTCAGGGTCTTAAGCTTAACCATCTTCTCTTTGCGGATGATCTTTTAATGTTCAGTCATGGGGATTTGATCTCAGCTCAGCTTTTGCTTGATTCCTTGCATACTTTCTCTATGTTTTCAAGCATGAAAATGAATACATCCAAAAGTCAGTTTTACTTATCCCCAGATGTTAGTCATCTGAGCCGTAGGATGAAACTAGTGTCTGGTATCCAACAAGGCTCTCTCCCTTTTGGGTATCTTGGTGTTCCCCTCATTACAGGTCGTCTTTCTAGAAATGATTGTGCTTCTCTTATTGATAGAATTGACAATAGGATCAATCGTTGGACTCATAAGAGCCTCTCTTACGCGGGAAGACTTCAATTGGTTATTTCTGTACTCTCATCCTTCCATGTCTACTGGTTCTCTCATCTAATTCTTCCCTCTTCTATCCTTAAGGACATTGAGACTAAGCTTAGGAATTTTTATGGGCAAGAAAGGTAGTTTCTAATACTCAGGCTAAGGTGAAGTGGAGTGACATCTGTCGTCCTAAAAAGGAAGGGGCTTAGGAGTTAAACACTTAACTACTTGGAATCAAGTTTTGTTAGGCAAACGGATATGAAATTTGTTTGAAGATAAGGAAGCTCTTTAGGTGAAGTGGGTTCATACAATTATATTGCGAAGGAATAATTTTTGGAGTGCTCAACCTACCTATAATAGTTTTGGGAGTTGGAGAAAGATTTTAACAGTCCGGGACAAGTTGTGTCATCAATTTAGATTTAGGATTGGGAATGGTATGTCTACTCTTTTTTGGCAGGATCCTTGGCACCCGCGTAGTATTCTGCAGTCCTTGTCTACACCGGGAGAGATTAATAGATCGGGGCTTCCGTTCTGATGTGATAACTAATGATACCTGGAGCTGTAGTGAGGTATCCATTCTTAGACACCTGGCTCCTTCAGCGTATTTCCCCAATAGCTCCTCACCTGACTGTTTGAAATGGTTAGCTAGTCCTACCAAGCGTTATACTAATGTGCTAGCCTACCAATTATTGCGTACTCCTTTACCGGTTGTCCCTTGGTACAAACTGGTCTGGTCCAAATACAGTAAATCTCGATGCTCCTTTACTTTATGGCTTGCTTTCCAGCAGAAGCTTCCAACCCGGGACAAATTTTCATTCCTTTATATTCCTAACCATTGTTTTCTGTGTCTCTCAGCAAATGAATCCATAGAACACTTATTTTTTGACTGCCCTTTCTCCAAAACTATTTGGGACCACTGCCTTTCCCATTTCAACTTGCCCACCTTCAACCAATCTAACCTTTCAACTACCCTTTTGTGGTTCTTAACTGTTTCTAATACCAGAGTGTCAGCCATCAATCACCTCCCTCTACTGCTCTCCACCACTGTTTACCACATATGGACTGAACGTAATGCCAGAACTTTCAAGAATGAAGCCTTGGCTGAGGAGAGAGTGCTTTCTGGAGTAATCTCCCACGTTAGGGAACTTCTCAACCTATACACCGAGAGGAGGTAATTTCATTTAGTACTTTCCTTATTTTGCAGGTTCATTGCTCAGTCTATTCCAGGTCACAGCTTACGAGGTTCTCATTAGATATACCATGCTTGCCATGCCTATCCTTGGAGGTGCAACACAGTTATTTCTTGGCGGTAGTTTTCTTCTTAGCCATTCCCGAGCCATGGTTGTTTTTTTCACTTTAGTTTCTCCCTGGCTTGCTTATATTGGGTTTGGAATTTCTTAGTTAGGCTCTCTACTTGGATTATGTATGCTTGGGTTTTATTTGGCTAAGTTTCTTGGTATTTTTGCTGTTGTTTGAGTATCAGGTTGCTTCTTCCATAGCTACTGTATTCCTAAGTTTATCTTGGTCTGCCCTGAGGCTAGTTGCTAATTTTGGCTAGTTGTGCCTTCTGTGGCATAGTCTGTTAACTCTTTGTATATATTTTGTTCATTTTTTTATTTTACTGATTTACCAACAAAAAAAAACAAGTCGGGCAGATTTTAGTTAAGGGTAGTTCTAAAGTCAAAGAAAGAAAAATCACCAAGACAATGTGTGGTAGAAAATCACCAAGACTATGCTCAAATTTTTCTCAACTTGTGAAAGATATGATTTTTGGCATTAGACTGGACCATTACTTATATGTAGTGTTTTCATAAATTAATGTACCCTTTTAACATCTTATCCAACTTATATACAAACCACAGATGTGTTTATCAGTTCAGTAACACTCTCTATAATAGACATGTTCTCGTCTAGCTAAATGGACCAACTGAAATTGTATCATTCCCCAAAATTATTTAGAGATTCCATCAATGAAGATCGCCTTTCCTTGTAGCTTAGGACCAACATAGGTGGAGTATTATTTGCCATGCAAGAAAACTTCTGATTCCTAGTTATGTGGGCTCCTGATGAACAAAGATCTCATTTTACTAGAATACAAAGTTCAATGATTTAATGGAGTGTTTTTTTTATGAGCTTGGCAAGAAAAAGAACTTGTTCTGAAGTTCATGTAACACCAACTTCTTCTCCAACTTGCAGTGAAAGGACCACATTGAGAAAAAGAAGCAAGTCCTGAAGATTACTAAGTATATGGTTTTGTTTCTCTTGCTAAAGATTCCTGGAAAGTTGCTGCAGTAGTTTTCAGCTAATCATCACGACTAGCCCCATTAGTTTGTGGCCAGAAATACTATGATTTTGACTCCTGCAACTTGGAATCTAAGGTCCATATCTGTCTTCTAAGGTACCATAATGATGAGTTTTCCACTACTGTCCAATGAGAATATGAAAATAGACAGAATCTGTAAGAAAAAACTGAAAATTTGCAGCAAAACATAAGTAACCTAAGATAAGAAACATAACCAAATCTTGGAAATTTGTTCCAACTTTTTGAATTCTACTTTACAGAAGAAAAAAGAAAGTTTCTGAAACAAAGCAGCTTAATGTTTTAAGTTCTCTTAGTTCTTAATCTGGTAACCAGATTATGCAGCCAAAATGTTCAAAAGTATCTTTTCCATGCCAATCTCCAAGCTGTGACAGTTGAAAGATATGTGCCATTTGTAAGATTTTAGTATGGATAGGTTCATAGGTTCATAGGTAGGGGCTACTCAAACCAACTTGTGGTCTGAAGCCATTGTATCACACCACAAACCAGCCTCAGAATGTGTCTGTAATGCCATCTCCATGCATTTTTTTAACCTTTCTTCGACCTGATATTTTCTTGATGGAGACATGGTATGATTAAGCAGAAAGTCTATCCATTGCTTGTCTTAATGCAGGTAAATCTATTTCAACACTGCTGCAACAAATTATGAATACCATACTGGAACTTGTACCGATTCTAAGTACCGGTTTCCGCCTGATATGGGATACCGGTCGGTTCGATACAGTATTCAAATATCGGCACAGTTTTTAATTGTGCCTGCCCCTACACGAAATTTAACTTTCAGGAGGGAGGGTCCCAGCAGCTTAAAGCTAAGGTTAGGTTTCATAATGTTGACATTTTCCAAGAGATAAGAACCTAAATATAATCATTGTCCGGAATCAGGTAAGAGTGCTACTATACTTGGAGTATTGTCCAGGACATAGTACAATTGTAAGATCATGTATCTGTAACGAATTAGAAGACAAAAGTGATATTTTTCTTTACCCTTGTTATTAAAACAGAATATATAGATTGTGGTGCACACGTGAAAGTTGAATAATATAGTTTCACATAATCACAGGGTTGATCTTGCTTTTGCAACTTGGACCTACCAAACGGTCCTGTTTACAGAAAATAGAATTAAAGCAGGAAAGAGCTATGATCTGCAGAAAATTTCAACAGACTACAGAAGCTTACCTTGACACGACTACTTGTTTATCATCTCCAGTATCAAAGAAATAACCAAGTTAGATGGACAAAAGGATGTGAAACTTTGCAGAAAAAAAGTTAAATTGAAAAGAATTATGAGATCTTCTGGTTTAAAGCTTCTCTTTAGGTTGTATAATTAGATAAAACATGGTTAGAATTAAGACAGTAGGTTTCCTATCTGATATTAAGTACCGAAAAGGACTTAAAACGGTGTTCTTCTATATCTTGCTTTCTTAAGCTCTACTGGTTCACTTGCATCTTCCATTTTGTGGTTCCTAAAGAAACAAATCATTGAAATTCTGATTCAAATTGGAAGATTTCTTTGCCAACTGGCTCTACCCCACTCTATCTCTGCTTATAAAGAGCAGATATTGCCACTTTCTTTGCATATACCATACCTTGAAGAACTTCTTCCTCGGACTCCTCTTCACTTTCTCATATCATCCTTGTCTAACCCATCAACAATCAATACAAAGCTCTCTCTACTCTCCATTTTATTTTGCAATTTGTTTAGGTCTCATCAGAGAAGAAAATGGCATCAAGTTCAATCTCCTCGTCTTGGACAGTTCAGCAGAACAAGGACTTTGAAAAGGCATTGGCAGTTTATGACAAGGACACACCTGATCGATGGTACAATGTAGCCAAAGCAGTTGGTGGGAAAACTGCAGAAGAAGTTAAGAGGCACTATGAGCTGCTTGTGCAGGATGTTAAGTACATTGAGTCAGGCCAAGTTCCATATCCTAACTACAGGACTACTGGTACAAGAGGTATTTGCAAGTTTCATAATCTAAACATAAAGATTCCAATCAACATATAGCTAATCTGCAACTGTTTGGTAAGCACCTGAAACCAACAAAGCAACAAGACCTTGAGGATAAGTGAGAATCATGCATGCTTTGACTTCATTGACATGTCATATCACAGAAAACTTAATAAAGTGGCTCCATTGTGAACTTTTTACATGATTTCTTATCAACCCACTTCGTGAACACACTCAAAAAGCAAGCAACTTTCATGCTTTGCTTTTTCCACAAAGCTTAAAACCCACATAGATTATGACTCAATAGTACCTTTAACGACAAGGATACGTAACCTCAAGAGTCCAGAGCTGCTGAGTCACTGAAAATGGTATCTGCAGAACTGTTTCAATCATCATAAAAGCATCACTTATTCAGTTTTGTTGCTTTCTCTTACAGGGTGAAGAAAGAATCTGAAGTTCCATTCAGGCATGTGAGAGTACTCATTACTGCTTAATCTTACTCTTCCAGGCAATTCAAGGTCGTAAAGCAGCAATATATACTACAAGTTCTGATTATCAAGAATCGAAACAAATGGTTCTCTGTTTCTTTTTCATCTGGAATGTTTCTATGCATCTATTCATCTGTCAGGAGAGTCTTCTGTTTCCCTTTTTTTTTTCCTTATTGTACGTTCATAAGATTCCCATATAAAATATATACACTTTCTCTACAAAAACTTGCTTATAGACTAATCCAAAACACCACAATCTATATATTCCCTTAATAATATGGAACACGAGAATCCTCAACAGGACAACTGTTTGTCTCATGCTCCAGTGTTTTAAGGTAGTTGCAATAATCTCCTCCAATGGAGGAACATGTGCCAATTTTTGCGACACATCAGATCATGGCTCCAAGATTATTGGTTGGTTATTTAAAGTGTGGATTTTTGTGTTGCAGAGAGGACATATATGGCCCTAGTGTTCATAAACATAAAGACAACAACATGATGGATACATGCTGCATGTACTGCTTTTGAGTTATAATATTATTAAGAGCAAGTTTACAGGTCTAATAAGCTCTTGATCTGTGGATTAGTTTGCTAATTAGGTTAATTATAACAAGAATTCCCCTAATGGTATAAGAATAAGAAAATCCAAGCTCAGAAATTTCCCAAGATTGCTTGATTTTTTCAACATCTTCCTTACAAGGTAGTATGAGAAGCATAAGCCTCTCCAAGCCTTGCCTCCCAACTTATTTGATGACATAATAAATCTTCGTCTTGAATCGAAGTTATACTTAAGAGTTAAATTGGTTACGTTTTGGTTTAATTTTTATTTTTTTAATTTCAATATTTTTAAAAATTATAATTTATTTTTATAATATTAACTATGTTTTAAAGCTATAAATGCACAAAAAGCCTCCTAGGGAGTAGTCGAGTTGGTAGACTAGAGAGACATAAGGCTAAAAGATCTTGTGTTCAAATCTCCCTACCTTTTCTCTCTCAATCGAGTTTGTTGTACAAGGCTTATCTAGTGTAGAGCAAGGTTTTAAAAATCGGATTTGACCGCCCGGTCCAATCGGAAAAAGTTTGAACTGGTCAGTAGTCCGGTTGTGTTTCACCTAATAACCTCTCTGCATAAAAACCGACTGGTTCAACCTTTTTCAGGTGGAACCGAACGGTCCGATCCGATCCGATCTAATTTTTTAAACCTTACAAAATCTCCTTCTTTTCTTTCATCAAAACTTTCACATTTATAGAATTGTTGCGAAGCACATGTTCACTTAATTAATAAGCCAAATTCATCAAAATTATTGGTTTAGAATATTTATTTCTTTTTGGATGCTTTGTCTTCCCAAATAAGGGAGGAAGAAGAGATCATTTTGAAAAATAAATGATGCCATCACTTATTACAATATAAGTGTCTATAGGCATAATATAATTTTCTTACATTAATATCATAATTTTGTTAGAAACATCATATAAATCGTATTGTCACCTTAGTCATATACTTCTTTTCAACATCTCCTATTTTATTTGAATTGAAAATCATTATCTCTGTTACTTCTGGTTACACGCAACACTTCCACCAATACTTATTTTAAAGTACATTGATGAAACTTATAAACATAAACATATTAAACTCTGAATTATTATCTAAATTGTAGTTTCATAAAATATTCGTTGCTCATAAATAAATATGAAAAAAATATACATACCTGGTTAGTTATACATGTATTAATGCCAAACTCTAGATCTTGGTCAATATTTCTTCTATAAGCAAGAGGTGCAAATTTAACTAATATTTCATAAAATTACAAGTTAATTTCCAATATTTTGGGGCATTTAAACGAATTCTAATATTTGCAAATTGTTCAATTTGACCGAAAAATTTTAACAGAGTAAAGCCTTGCTAAGACGATTTATGAAGAAAATGCATTTGTCACAACAAATGAATTAAAAACATCTACCGATGGTCAGTTCATATCTTATTTCGATCATATTTAAGTTAAAATTATAATGTATTACAAGTTTACAATTGAGAATAATTTCATACATTACTAATTTGTAATTTTTTTAATGCAGTGGAAGAAGTTGATGCAAATACTTTAGAGAAAGCGTAGCTTACGAATCTTTAAATAGCGTTGAAGAATTTTGAGCTTTTGATGATAATGAAACACAATCTCCTTCAAAAATACAATTTTGATTTTTATTGTTATTTTAATATTTATATTGGACTCATATTTATTATTATTAATTAATTATATAATAATAGACATTGGTGTATTTTTATTTCAATAAAATATTTTATTTTTACTTATTCTTATAAGTTTTTCTTCTTATTTATTATTTACTGATTTTATAGCGGTTCACTACCGGTTGAACTTTTAAACTTCAAACCTTTCCTTCGACCGGTTCGATATTAGGTGCGGTTTTTAAAACATTGGTGCGGAGTACTAGGTTAACGTAATTTACAGACTATTGTGTTAATGCAGAGATTTACCTAGTGCGCGTCTAAAAAGATAGCAGCTGCGAGTTATCCATTTTCAAAATATAAATGCACAAAAAAGTAGACAGAGAAACAAATCCGATCCAACTTGTTGCTTAAAATGATTAAAATTTTAATCTAAGCTCGAATTTAAGACACGGTTTGATGTTGAACTTAAATGGCCGAAACTCTTACAGTAAAACATCATTTTAAAAGATTTTGCCAGAACCATATGGTTTTGGGCAATCTAAGCAGGCTTGAACTCGGAATCGAGTGGCATAACCCAAGCCCATCGAGTTTTGGACTAGGTGATCAGGAATTGAGATAGGCCCATTTCTATTTTTAGGTCCAGCAAGTTAATGTCAAACACTGTCTGATCTGTATTGATAAATCCAATCAAAACCATTAGGCTTGGCTGGGGATGGCTCGGATTGTAAACTTGTATATGGAATCGGGAAACTCATTCGGGAAACGTCCTCTTTGTTTATTTCAAGTCAGAGGACCAAGTGAGCTTGCAAAGGCATGGTGTTTGAGCATACTTTCACCTAATTCAGTTGGAAGGAACCAAAAGTTCTTTCCCATTTAATTTGATTGCTAAACTACAAAACTCACGTTTATCTGTCTTTAAAGATCCTTTCAAGTGAAATCCCACTCAAAACATTGTTTAGCTTCTTTCCCATTTGAAGTCACTCAAGCTACTTGAAATTTAAAACTGTTGCAGAACCAGAACTACAGGAACTTTCTTTATGTAGATATGGACAAAACCAGAGTAAATGCTACTGGTTTGATACCACTGTTCGGAGGGCAAGAGAACTTTCAACTTCCTTGGTTTCTGCATTCTTTGCAGCAACAACTTTTGACATTCCGAACATCTGAAAACGAATCAAACTCTTAGGCCAGACAACGATATTCATAAATCATATGATGAGTAAAGCAAGAGTGAACTTGAATTCACCTTCTGAATGGTCTTCTTGAAACAAGTCTTGTGCTCATCCATGGAGGCATGGATGAATTCATCTATGTGATCCTTTATGTCCTCAAGAAATGTTGCTTCCTCGCTCTTCTTCTTTCGACATGAAGTAACAGCAGGAGGCAACTGCTTCTCCTGCTGAGTTTTTTGTGTTTCCATCTTCAATATTTCCAAGCTTTTAACAGAATCAAGTTTCACAAAATGTTATCAAAAGCAACACAACAATTGACTATTGTAGTCTATACAACATCAGGAATCATCCAAATCAGGAAAAAGAGTATAAACAAAAGTTCCTGTCCATAGTGTCACACCTCTCCTTTTCAGCTAAGCATTTGCAGTCAATCATGGAACACTTGTGCAAAGAAACTTAAATGGGCAAGAAGTCGTAATCACAACTGAAAATTTAAGCAACTTAGTCCATATAACCAAAAAACTCAAGCCAACTTCTTAAAAAAGTAGAATTACTCAATTATATTTATAGACTCTGACTTCTCAATTTTCTGGATATGGGGATAGGAGCCAGAGCCTTGTTTAAAGACTCAACTCAGAACCTTCAAAGAAGTACTGGATTTCACTTACAACAATCACACGCCACCAAATCTTTCAGAAACATATTCTACAACATGGCCAAGCACTGTAAACTTAATGATTCTATTTTATACACTCTAAATTCTCCTGTTCCGAATATGGGTTAGGACAAAAGCTAACTCCCTTGTTGAAACACTCAAACCAGATCCTTAAAAGCAAAAATCCAATTCCATAATCACTTGCAGCAAATCACAACCCACCAAAATTTTCTGAAACAAATTCAACGACACGGTCAAGACACGTGCACTGTAAAATTATTCACTCTATTTATAGAATCTAGATTCTCAAGTTCTGAAAATGGGATATGGAAAAAGGCTAACTCCCTGTTCGAAACGCTCAACCCAGAGCTTTAAAAGCAAAGTTGGATTCAAATTCACATACAAACGTCACAACCCACCATGTTTTTCAGAAACAAATTCAAAAACATGGTCAAGATAGATAATTTACACAAAAAATACTCTAAGCCAGTAAACGC
The DNA here is from genome assembly GCA_025629825.1 of Erythroxylum guanchezii. NCBI lineage: Eukaryota > Viridiplantae > Streptophyta > Magnoliopsida > Malpighiales > Erythroxylaceae > Erythroxylum > Erythroxylum guanchezii. The sequence continues at coordinate 39,016,453 of JAOTAX010000197.1, forward strand.
CATACTCGAATGAATCCATGCACCGTAACCAATAACCAACAAAAACCCATGTTCGATTTAAACAAAAGTGTTCACGCAATGAAAAATCAACTGAAAAAATGTGAATAAGTTCCGGTCATAATCGACAAGACGCTGAATTGAAATAAGTTCACCAGATTAATGGCGAAATATCTGAAAAAACAAAATTGGAACCCAATTACGAACCTTACCTCGATCAAAATCAGGAATAATTTGGCTGAAACCTAACTGGCAATTAGTTATGGGGGAACCAAGTTTAATCCATTTAAGCTTGTAGTGTGTTCTAACTTGGTGGGCAAGTTTCAAAGTTTCAGCCCAAAAATTTACCCCAAAAATAAAAGGTTCAACCCAAAACAACTTTGATGGGTTCATTATCTCTTCAAGTTATGGGCTTTAAGACTACATCAATCTTTTGTTAAAGTACGTTTACTAGATCCATTAAATATGACAATAGATTGGGTCGGGTCGGACTCGTCATTAACTTCGTAAAAATGTAGCCTATATCCAAGCGATTGGCCCAAAATAATATTATTTGGGATAAAATTTTTAAAATAATGTCATTTTGAACACATAATCAAATCTTTTGAGTTAAGTCTTGTACCTTAATGTAGCTTGAAATCTGGTCAAATAAGATTTGCCCTGATAGATTCAAACCGGTCGAACTAGATTCAATTATCAATACTAAGATCCATCAGAAAGTATAAATATGAAATATATTTTTTCTTTCATACACCTGATAAATAAAATAAAATAAAAGACTCTCTCTTCCAAATAAAATTTGATTTGTTTCTTTTTTTAACATTAATTTCACAATCCTACTTATTCTCAATGTGGTTTGGGTAGTTAGAAATGTGGATTAGTTCTAATGAAAGTAGTTAAGACAAATAATTTAATATAAAATTTGTAAATTAATAAAATTCAATTTTATAAAATTTATATTTTAATTATAAATATAAATTTTCACCTTAATTTTAAGATTATATAAGTTCGATAAGACCCAAAATTAACAAGCTCCACTAGAGTTGAACGAGTTTCGAATTAGGGTTAAGCTCAAAAATTTGATATAAAATGATAACATTTTGAATTTTTATAAAAATAAAAAATAATCGAGCCCAATCAAACTTGAACTTAAGGGCCCGTTTGTTTTCTTTTTTTTTTGCCGTTTTTAGTTGTGGTTTTTATTAAAAAGGAAACCATCTATTAAATCACGTTTGGTTAGATTTGTTGTGTTGCAGCGTTTTAAAAATTAAAAAAACTACAACGAATTTATGAAAACCAGAAAATTACGTTTTCCTAATTTTTCACAACAGGTTTTCTTCTGCTCTAAAATAGTTTTTTCACTTCACCGCGCGCCGTGTCTTCCTCTTCAAGGCTCACTGTGATTTTTTTGTGACTCCAGTTTTATCCTCTATTTGGTTTCTCTTCGTTTTCCACATATTGAAGAGCCATTGCTTTCGAGTGCAAAAATGAAAACCAACCGTAGAGGAATGAGTCTGGGACCTGCGGAGATAGTTTCTGGATCCACGCCTCGGTTGCTGAGCAAGCAGGAGATTACCCCTGTTTCAAAACAGGATCGACGTAAATCTTG
>JAOTAX010000197.1:39019834-39035696 GCA_025629825.1 Erythroxylum guanchezii
AGATATCGGATGAAAGATTGTGCACCAAGTGTAGCACCCATTGTCAAAGGTGATAAATTCAATTTGAATCAATGTCTGAAAAATGACTTTGAGCGGGAACACATGAAGAACATTCCATATGCTTCAGCTGTAGGAAGCCTTATGTATGCTCAGGTTTGCACCCAACCTGACATTGCATATGCTGTTGGAATATTAGGCAGATATCAGAGGAATCCAGGAATTGACCACTGGAAAGCTGCAAAGAAGGTCTTGAGATATCTTCAGGGCACAAAGGATTATATGCTTTTGTACAGAACGAACTGAGCACTTGGAAGTAGTTGGATACTCTGATTCAGACTTTGCTGGCTGCATTGATTCAAGGAAATCAACATTTGGTTACATTTTCATGCTAGCTGGTGGAGCTGTATCTTGGAGAAATGCCAAGCAGACCCTGATTGCTACTTCTACTATGGAGGCTGAGTTCGTATCATGTTTTGAGGCCACCTCGCATGTTGTATGGTTGAAGAGTTTCATATTTGGGCTTCGAGTTGTTGATTCAATTTCTAAGCCGTTAAAGTTATATTGCGACAACTCCGTTGCGGTCTTTATGGCTAAAAATAACAAGAGTGGAAGTCGAAGTAAGCATATCGACATTAAATATTTAGCCATAAGAGAACGTGTTAAGGAAGGAAAAGTTGTCATAGAGCACATTAGCATTGATTTGATGATTGCGGATCCTTTAACTAAAGGCATGCCACTTAAGCAATTTAAGGATCACGTAGTGCATATGGGACTTGGTTCCACAATGTGATTTTGTTGTATATTTGTTGATTCAATGAAACTTTTATTCAGTTTGATATTTTCTCATAAATTATGTGTACACATATTTTGTTTAATTTTTTGAGAAATGTCGTTTAATTTGGACCTAGAATAAACATACGGTTTATTTATTAAGTTGAAGGGCGAGTAATGAGAAATTTTGTGTATGTAATACATGGAAGATACTACTTACTATAAGAGGACCCATCGCCATGATTCATGTATTTGATTTCTTGTTATTTGTGGTATTGGGTTAAATGGACCAAGTGGGAGAATATAAGCTTTATGCTCATTATTAAGGTGGTCCATTTACACGTTGCATGTGCCCTACCCATTATTTTCGGTTGCCCATCTACCCGACTCTTCTTCTCTGTGATGGCTAGAGAGTATTGAGTAGTTTTTGGTTGTTCAAAACAACCTCTTCGAGTCCTGTACTCGCCTAGCATTAGAGGCTACACCATCGAGCTTGCTCTGGAAGAGGATAGAAATTCAGACCGACAACAAACACTTCTCAGATCAACGGTGGAGGCAATGGCTGGAGGTATATTGACTCTTAGTTTAAGCTTCCGCTACTGGTTTTACATATATATACGGTGATACATATTGTTATAATGCATGTGTTTTATACGTTAATGATCTGTATGAAATGCACGGTTGAGTTTACATATAACTCACTTTTCATCTTTGTATGCCACTTCATCTTTGGTGACATTTACTATTACGTCACCATTTCTTGAAAGTTACTGCTGCGATGATTCAACGGAGTAGTTGATCGAACACGCACCAAAAGTGAATGATTGAACAGAATCCGAAGGCTCAGCCGCGCAAGTAAGTCTGGTTACCATCAAATAGAATTGACGTGCAGACATTTCGTTAACGTATAAAACTTGAGTTGATCAGATTTGAAATTAAACGGGAGGTCGAGAAGATTTACTTGATCTAATACGAATTAATTTAGATTAAAATAATATTATTTTATTTTTTGAAAATTAATTAATTATTTAATTCAAAATCTTCTTCTAAATTTGTATATCCAATGTTAAAAAAATATAATTTAATCCTAAGTCTTTATTTATACATTTTATGTATCCAGTATCAAAAAAATATAATTTAGATCCAACTCCGTCTTAATTTATAGTTCATCTTGGCACATTTTAAAATTTTAACATTGTTTTATTTGAGATTTGAAAAGAATATAATTTTAATCTGACCCGTCCCTGGGTTATCATATGCCTCTTTATTTTTTAATAACTTTGAATATATATATATATATATATAATGTTTGGAGTAAATTATGGATGTACAAAAATTATCAAATCCGGAGGTTTACCTAGTGCGCATTCAAATGATAGCAGCTACGAGTTCCTCCGTTTAAAAACAAGATCAACTTAATTCTAAGACTAAATGCTAATATGATATTTTAAAATATTTACTAAAATCTCCTTTTAAAGAGGAAAAGTGAATTTTTAGTGTCCATAATTTTAAAAGATATAAGGTTGCGTACTATTAAATCTCTTCAAACCTCACATATGAATGGGATTTTTATTGGATTGTTGTTGTTGTTGTTATTATTATTCAAAAATTGTAAACTTTGAATAAGATTCAGACTTTACGATCTAGCTATATCTACAATTTAAATGCGTTAAATATACTTGATTGAAACAAATTGCTTATTAAATAAAATTAATAATTAGGTTTAGTCCGAACCCAATTGAGCTTTAAATAATAAATTTCAAATTCGTTTAGCCTCGAGCTGGACCTAGGCTCTTACATAAATTTTCGAACCAAACTCGAGGCAAGGAGGCGCTGAACCCGGTCTAACCTAATACCAAACTTAATCCTGATGCAAATAGTTTGTCTTTGGAAAGTAACATTTTCTTTTAGTGTTTATTTAGTAAACATTTGAATTGACAAAAACATTTATTTTGGTTTTGTAAACACATAATTTCAACATCATCCAAAGAAATTAACTATTTAATACTCTTATCTTAATTAGACTTCCTAAAAATGACATATGGCTTAGTGATGCTTGTGCTTTTTGTTTGTGTTCAATGAAAGTCACAGCTTCCAAAAAGACTAGGAACCATCAATTCTTTCCGGTTCCTTTCAATATAAAACATCTTATCTTATTGAGAAGAAAGCGAAATAATGAAAAAAAGGGGGGAAATCTTGCTCTTATTATGCCTAGTAAAATATATAAAATTTAAAAAATATGACCCAAAATTTCAATATGATTTTGGAATATAAATCGAGAAAATACGGGAAAAGAAGATAGGCTCATTCTAGTAAAAACAAAAAAGGAATTTTCTATAAGTAATTGAAATTATTGAGCACGAGAGTCAAATGAATCGAAAGATTCGTGTTTGATTTGGGAAAAGATTATGGAAGTTTTGCAATGAATGGAAAAATCATCTACTTTCATTAAATGAATTTTTAGATAATCCAAAAAAATATTACTAATGCTTTAAATATCGGACCATAAGTTAAACCAATAAGATAAGAGATTTAAGGTTTAAAAGATTCAGTTGGTATTAAACTGTCATAAAATCGGTTAAAGATTGAATAAAATTAAAAATTTTGAAATATGATTAAAGAAGATTGTCCTCATTCATAAAAAATTTGAAGCTTAATTGAAAAAAAAATTAAATGAAAATTAATTAATTAATTTTAATTTATAAAAAATTGATTAATTTATGTAGCTGATCGATTAATTAATAAACTTGTCAAAATTTAACAATAAGAATTATTAAAATAATTCAATCTAAAATATAAAAAACTAAACAAAAAGTCAATTTATTTAAGGTTTTAATGGTTGAATCGACCAAACTGATTATTAGAGATTGTAAGCTAAATTGAATATAATTTCTTTTGCCTTGAAGTTAAAACAATATTGTTTTAATAAAATTTAATAAAATGATATTAAAATTAAATATAAAATTTTAATTATTTATTAATAAGAAATTATTATTTTTCGGTGCAAATAAATATTTAATTATTCGTAATAATTTGTAAATTAATAATTCTAATAATCCCACGTGTTAAAGCCACTAGAAGTGTGCAACAACAGATGTCGACCTCTTGTTTTGCCACGTAAGAGTTAGACCCCTATCCTCAGCCCCTTTTGCCTCCGTCTCTTTCCCTCTTAAATTTTCTTCTCCAACTTTGACCCATCTATTTGTGGATTGTAACACCTTTCTTATCCTCTTAAAATTGGGATTTCAATTAAAAAAACTATTTTTAATAGTTTATAATCTAAATTAATTTTGTACATATTATCCCTGAATTATCAATATTTTAAAAGTAAGACCGAAAGTTAAACCAGTAACATAAAATATTTATGGTTTAAAAAATTTAATGGGTATTAGATGTTATAAAATTGATTAAAAATTAAATAATTTAAAATATATCCTTACTTATCGAAGAATTTAAAGTTTAATTAAGAAATTAATTAATTAAAAAATAGATCGATTAATTAATAAATAGGAAAATTTTTAACAATAAAAATTATTAAAATAAAACAAACTAAAAATTTAAAATTTTTATAAACGAACCAACCGAATTAGTTGAATGTTTTAATCGTCGTTAATTATAACATATAATTGCTACATATTTTTAGTTCTAATATATTTTGATTATTCTATAACAATTAATATATAAATTAAAAACTATCTTTATAAATTAAAAACTATAATTATAATCTTTAAACAATTATGAAGACTAATTTGATAATTTTTAAAAATTTAAAAACCTAAAATGATAATTATCCAAATTATGGATGCCTCATGTAATTAATCCTAAAAGTAATTATAATAAGAAAAGAAGAGAGTGAAGGAATTTCTCTATTCATAGAGAAATGCCAATGGAAAGGAGGAAAAGAGCTTCATTAGATTAGAGTCATTAGACCGAGCGAAGCATTGAGAAGAGCGAAACAGAGACGAGAGAGAGAGAGACAAAAAAAACCAAACCGAAACCTCCTGTCTTCAGGAAGAACAACTACGCTTCCTCAAGACCCTTGTCTCTCACTCTCGCTCTTAATTTCACTGTCTCTTCGTTTTTTATTTTTATCTTAAAAATCATTTGACGTGTTTGATTTTGCAGTTCATGTTCTTAGAAATCATATCCATTTACGTGTTCCATAATCTCGAACAGTCTTGGTCGTTGTTGTAGTTATATCAAACCTTTCTAATCTCAACCAACCCCTTATATTCGAATCCGTACCATATATATATATACATCTCCATTTTTGTTTCCTCGTACCTTGTACGCGGTTTTGACAACAACCCAGTTCGGATTTTCCAGTGTTTTGTTGATTCTGTTCGTAGAGCAATATGAGTTCTGAGTCATTGGTGAATAATGGTCTGACGACAGCATCAACCCCGACTGGGGATGTTCAGATCCAACAATCCAGGAGGCTGCCAGATTTATTACAAAGTGTGAATCTTAAGTACGTGAAGCTGGGGTATCATTATCTCGTGACTCATTTGTTGACTCTGTGTTTGATCCCTTTAATGGCAGTTATTATCGTTGAAGCCTCTCAATTGAACCCAGATGACATTCACCAACTTTGGCTTCACCTTAAGTATAATCTGGTCAGTGTCATTTTCTGTTCTGCTATTCTCGTATTTGGATGCACAGTTTACATCATGACCCGACCCAGATCCGTTTTTCTCGTGGACTACGCTTGTTACAAGCCTCCAGCTAAACTTCAGGTCAAGTACGAGCAATTCATGGAGCATTCCAAGTTAACAGGTGATTTTGATGATTCTTCCTTGGAATTTCAGCGAAAGATTCTTGAAAGGTCGGGTCTTGGTGAAGAAACTTATGTTCCTGAAGCTATGTTTTGTATTCCCCCAAGACCCTCTATGCAGGCTGCAAGAGAAGAGGCAGAGCAGGTGATGTTTGGTGCATTAGATGTTCTTTTCGAGAATACCAATATCAAGCCTAAGGATATTGGTGTTCTCGTTGTGAATTGTAGTTTGTTTAATCCCACACCCTCGTTATCTGCTATGATTGTTAATAAGTATAAGTTGAGAGGCAATATTAGGAGCTTTAATCTAGGAGGCATGGGATGTAGTGCTGGGGTTATTGCAATTGATCTAGCTAAAGACATGTTGCAAGTTCATAGGAATACTTGTGCAGTTGTTGTGAGTACTGAGAACATTACACAGAATTGGTATTTTGGGAACAAGAAGTCAATGCTGATACCAAATTGTCTGTTCCGAGTTGGTGGCTCTGCAGTTCTATTGTCCAATAAGTCTAAAGATAGAAGAAGAGCTAAGTATAAGCTTGTTCATGTGGTTAGGACTCATAAAGGAGCTGATGATAAGGCATTTAAGTGTGTTTATCAGGAGCAAGATGCTAAGGGTAAAACTGGGGTTTCTTTGTCTAAAGACCTTATGGCCATTGCTGGTAGAGCACTTAAGACCAATATCACAACACTTGGTCCCTTGGTTCTTCCAATCAGTGAACAGCTTTTGTTCTTCATAACTTTGGTTGCTAATAAGCTATTCAATGCCAGGTTGAAGCCTTATATCCCGGATTTCAAGCTCGCATTCGACCATTTCTGTATTCATGCTGGCGGGAGAGCCGTGATTGACGAGCTTGAGAAGAACTTACAGCTTCTTCCTCTACATCTTGAGGCCTCAAGAATGACCCTTCATCGCTTTGGTAACACTTCTTCAAGCTCTATCTGGTATGAGTTGGCTTATACTGAAGCAAAAGGCAGGATGAAGAAAAGAAACCGTGTGTGGCAAATTGCTTTTGGAAGTGGTTTCAAGTGTAATAGTGCGGTTTGGGAAGCTTTACGGAATGTGAAGCCTTCTACTAGTAATCCTTGGGAAGATTGCATTCACAGGTACCCGGTTCAGACAGTTCTTTAGTCCAATCTCAGTTTTTTACAAACTCTTTATTTGGATAAGAGAAGGGTATTTCTTAGATTGATTAGTTAATTATTTCTGCTACTTAATAGTGTCCTCTTTGTTTACCCTTTTGTAATTTATTTGAGTCAGTCTAGTGCAATTTGATCTTGAAGGTTATCTTGTCAATGGAATGCCTCCAGAGAGCATCTGCTTGTACTTTAGCCTTTCATAATTTTGTACTGAATGCAATCTGTACCTTTAGTTCCTTGAAATTGCCTAAATAGATATAATATATCTGCTCTCTTGATAATAATGTCAAAATATTTCTTTGGATTTAAGTATTCGAAGACAGAATTTTCTGGCAGATTGTATTGGTTGACAATTCAAGTCTGACCTAACTCAACCTGAAATTAACGAGTCAAATTTGAATTGACAGTATTGTTTTGTTTAATGAATAGAGAACTAATCGACCAAAACGACATTATTTTATCTTAAATTTCGGGTTGGAAAAAAAATCCGAGTTGGGCTATGCCCAACCCATTGCCATCTATAAAGATTACACTCACATGTTATCTGGCCTTGTCAATGTAAGCAACCATTACTTGTATTGTTTCCTTTTCTACTTGTGTTTCTGCCTATCTCACTGTTATGTGACAGTCAAGGCTGCTAGATTAGAGTTGGCAAAAATGACTTCCGACCCAAAACTCAGTCCAAACCGACTTGAAAAACCCGGGTTCAAATCTCGGTTTTAAAAACATCAAGCCCCCCTTATATATGCAGCCGTTTAAAACTTGGGTCCAGAGCTTTGCCTCCCGCAAGGAACCTACCTGGCTCGAGCAGGGATTAATCTGGGTGTGGATGACTTAAAGGTGCCTTCTCATAGTTAGGACCCTCCTAAAACACCTCGCGAGTAACCAAATAAAAACATACCGGTCGACTCAACTTATTGCTAAACTTAACCGTACACATGGATTCATACCAGTACATGTCACACCCTTTTTTGTTTCATTCACTCCACACATGATTTATGGAAGTTTCGGCATCTAGATTTGGTGTCGTCAAGCATGAGTTCCTTTACTACTACACTGCCTAAAAGTTCCAATTGCGAAGGTTCCTTGCCTTTTCCTAGCGTAGGAACTCCATGTGATGCGAGCATCCATTGAAGGCTAAGTTTTGCTTTCGTAATCTACACAAGATTAAGCATGAGTTCCTTTACTACTACATTGCGTAAAAGTTCCAGTGGCGAAGGTTCCTTGCCTTTTCCTAGCCTAGGAACTCCATGTGATGTGAGCATCCATTGAAGACTAAGTTTTGCTTTCGTAATCTACACAGGAATCCTGCAAACATGGGCTGGATTGGGTCGAAATGAGCTTAACTTAAATTTAATTTAAAACTTGTTAAAATATCTCGTATTCAAAACAGCAATAACAACGACGACAACAACATTTAGTATGAATTCAATACAAGTTTGAAAAATCTCATATTCAATCTCATATTTAAAAGTTTTATATTTAATATCAAATCATAAGCTTATACATTTTTATAACTTTTTAATGGTTCTAAAATATAAAGACATAAAAGAATTATTAAATTAATATACCAATCGATAAAAACTCAATTTAAAAATATTTAAAAACTTCAAATTACAATTTGAGAAAATATATTTAATTTAATAATCAATAAATATAACAAAAATTGAAATTATTAGTTTAAAGAAGGACCTCAAATATCATGAGTAAATAACCTGAAGTGGAACATAAAAGAGTTCTTGAAAGATAGTGTGTGACTTTTTGTCACACAAGCAAGAATTACACAAGTTGTTGATGTTATTGGTATCAATTTTATAATGAAGATAAAGTAATTAAGAAATTTTTTTCAATTTTATAATGTAAAAATTTTAATTTTTGGTTTAGTTTTTAAATTTTTAATTCGATTTACTTTAATAATCTTTACTGTTAAAAAATTATCAATTTTTATAAACTAATCGATTTTTATAAATTGAAATTAATTAATAATTTTTATTTAATAATCTTTTTTCAATAAAATTTCAAATTCTTCAACTTTATTTAATCTTTAATTAGTTTTACAATGGATTAATATCGGTTGAATATTTTAAATCTTAAATTCTATGTTTTACTGATTTAATTTCTGATTCGATTTTTAACACATTACTTTTAATATGTTCATATAAGTAGCCGATTAACAAAATTATTTTATAATTTATTCCATGATTCATTAGAGGTGGTGCAATTATCTAAATGTAAGATTGATTGTATTATGAACATTGATTTGCATGACCAAGAGCACTAACCCAGTTTGACGAAGTTAAGTAAGATGTACCACAAATCAAGTAGATTTTTTTTTCTTGGACTCGATCTCGAAGCTTGATCAGATTTGCTTGAAGCTTGATCAAGCTTTGGCAGATATGATAATGGTCGGATCGAGTTAAATCCGTTATCAGTTCAGCTCGAGCCCAACTAAGACCGTTGAAGATAGCATCATCTTGAGAAAATTTCATAAAATGAAAGGACATTTTCATTTTGTTTCTTAAATCAATATTTAAATAATGTCGTTTTGCGGTCTAAGAAGAGGTGGGATATTTGAACCGGGCCTCGGGCCTTTCCCCAAAAGTCAACGATTTGACTGGACTGAGTTTTCGATTGATTGTTATCCCTAAGCTTCAGGCTAAAATGATACCATTTTGACATTTTTTATGTTTTTAATCAAAACTACATTGTTTTAACATTGTTGTCGGACCAATTTCGATAGTTTGAATTAGGTCGAGCCTAGATTGATTTGCCAACCCTACTATGTACAAATATGGCTATAATACCATAAGGGATTTTGTATAATTGTATTTTATATTACAAGAGTTTACAGTATATAATACCATAAGGGATTTGTTTCAACTATCGTAGCCGCATAAATGTCCTACCTATAACGGCATCCACAAAATGAGTTGAGAGAACTTTATAACTCTTACAAAGATGGTTAAGTCAGAAGTGCTAGCTCTATAGAGCCTAAGCCTATTTATAATAAACTTTGGATATTTTAGTAATTTAATTAAAATTAAATTACCAATTATGCGCATATAAGATTTAATATCTCATATGGATCCTTATTTATTAAATATCTTATATTTAATTATAAAGTTTCTCAAACTTTACAATCAAGTCCAACTTGATTAAATTAACTTTGCTCTCTTCAATTCATTCTATATGTGAGACCTATTAGGTTCCTAAATATGTTGGCAATGATTATAAAATCTAATTTTAATTCATAATTAAAATTAGATAAACTAAAACTCCTTTTAATCTATCTTTAATTCTCCAATTAAACAATTTATGATCATAGATCAAGACTGACAACTAGTAACATATCATGACTACCCAAATATTTAGGAACATCAAAGTGGTTTAAACTAACATTTCCATGCATAATTTTTTTTTCTTATAATTAATTCAATCATTTCATCATACAATGTTTCGATTAGACATAAAGCATTAAATTAATGTCTACTTTATTTTGAGTCTAATCATATTAGTTCTCTTCATTAGCTATCGATTCAATTAATGACATTTGTAAACTATTTACAAAGCATCATTTTACTTTGACCAAAAATTTATTGAATTAATACTAATCGAGAATAACGAAACATTGTTCCTAATTACTTTAGGGTGATGAATCCTATCTTGATCACTCAACTATCTCCATATAGTTCATGCTATATTCAATGACTACAGCTTAAACGACCTATGATTAAATAGATCATAGGTAGTATCAAAATATAGCAATTCCTATACAAGATAACTTCGATGATATAAAATTAAAGGATTACTTAAACAATCACCATAATGAGAATTTCATAGATATACAAGTAATGTTCCAAATGGATTTCTCATATCAGGTCTGTTCAGTGAACTTGTTCTTTAACAAGCAGTCACACGTTTGTTTAAGTATCTTTGTACTTTATCCTATGAGATCGATTACTTTCTTCATAAGAAAAAATAAAACTTGTGCTAGCCTTTTTACGTTCTATTAATAATGTCCAATCTTAATATAACAATGACTAAGAATATTTAGGAATAATACATAAATGTAATATGAATCTCATAATCATAATCTAATTATAATTTCATTTGCAACATACAATTATCTCATGAACTTTATCATATATATCTAAACATGTACAAGATAAAGAATGCCTTTAAATAATTTTATCACTAAACTACAACCAAAGTGATTGGCTGTAGGACATAAAACAACATCTACTAACCTCAACGTATAAAGACTTAAAATAAGAAACTAAACCAATAAAATAAGATATTAAAAATTAAAGATTTTAAAAAAATATTAAAAAGATATAAAATTTATAAAAAATTGAATAAAATTAAAATTAAAATATTATTAAACAGATTGTTTTATTTAAAGTTTAATAAAAAAGAGAATATTAAATAAAAATTAATTATTTTTATTTATAAAATTAATTATTTTATAAAAAATAATTAGTTAATTAATAACGACATAAGTTATTAATATAAATTTAATTTAAAATTTTTATAATTGATTCGACATCTTATCCATTAGAATAAGTATCTTACCCAACGAGATCCTACTAATTGTCATCGTTGTTGTATAGCCATCAAGATCGTAATCAAAGAGAAAAGCATTAAATTGCGCACGCCGAAAGTGACGACTGTTGGTGATAAAGTTCGATATGCAGCAATAATTGAAATAAAAGTATGAGGAAACTATTTTGGGGAAAGACTTATTAAGCAGAATAATTTAAGTCTAATCAAATTAATTGATATTTGAATATTAATAGAATGTGATATAACATATAATACTATATGGATATTGAAACTGATACAATTAAATATCATTATTAAATAATGGTTATTAATATTAATAAAGAAAAGTCATTATTGATTGTGAGTCATTTCACAAGTGACCATTTATAAATTTTTATTTATAAAAAATTAAAATTTAATTAAAAAGAGATTATTAAATAATAATAATAATTAATTAATTATAATTTATAAATATTTATTAATTAATAAGTTGGTCAATTTTTAACAAAAAAATATTAAGATAAATCTATCTAAAAAATTAAAAATCGGATTGACAAAAAAAGGCAGATCAAAATTTTTATAAATAGTTTCAATATTTTAATGATTGAATAAATAGTTTGAATATTTTAATGACAAATTTATTTAAAAATTTTGATTGTCCTGGATATAGAACTGTACAAGTTTCCCAGAGCTAAATGACAAGTTGATAGGTCCTACTCCTAAGTCCTACCTTTTTATCACTAGTGAATTATTTCTCGACTCATGAGATGGCTACATTTCGAGAACGCTTTAAATATCTGCCAGGATCTTAGATACTGGACATTTTACCCTGTCCTTACCCTATCCCGTTAAATATTACCACTACAGTGGTTTCGTTTTTATTTTGCTTGCTTAAATAGAATATATAGGCTACTCAAATCCTACGTTAAGGATCAGGTCATTACAGGCTCAGACACAGTAGAGATGGTGAACTCATTTGTTGCATTTCGGGTCCCTAGTTAATGTTCTTTCAACATGACTACTCAACAATCCATTTTTGACTATTATGATCCAGCTAGTGGATACGACAGAGTTGCTCGATAAAGTCTTGATAACTGGTTGTACCAGACTGCCAGAATCGAACCATCCCAAGCAAAAACCATCTCTAAAATGATCAGAATCCTGAAAAAAGTTATACATGTTCTTATGAAATTTGCAGGTCTAAGACCTCAAATCGTGGAGGTTGAACCAGGAACAAAGTTGCACTTCTGGGTCCCCACTGAAACCATAAACAAAACCAATGGCGGCCAAAACGAGCCTATCCCACCAAGAAAACCAGTGGTGGTACTCATTCATGGATTTGCAGAAGATGGTGCAATCACATGGATTCCTCAGGTATTAGCTCTCGCCAGAAAATACGCCGTTTATGTACCTGATTTGCTCTTTTTCGGTGGCTCCATCAGTGACAAAGCCAATTGGACAATCGAGTTTCAAGCTCAGTGTGTGGCCAGGAGTTTGGAGAAGCTAGGAGTTGAGAAGTGCACCTTGGTAGGGTTTAGCTATGGAGGTTTTGTGTCTGTGAAGATCGCTGAGTCTCAGCCTGAGTTGGTTCAGGGTTTGGTGCTTTCAGATTCCATCCCACCCATGGATGAGACCACCAGTCGTGGAGTTCTTGAGAGGCTAGGATTCGAGTCATGGTCTGAGGTGGTATTGCCGACAAGTGTGAAAGAGGCAAAACTTTCTTTTGTTGTTGTCTGCCATAGAAGGCCTCCCATTCCCATACCGCGTCTGATCTACCGACAGTATCTAAAGGTTTAGTATCATGATCTCTAAGTTATGACTCGTTCTGACTACAATTTGATAGGATATTACGTAGAGTTCTTTTGATGCTTTTTTCTCCTTGGAAATTCACAAATGAAACGTAACCGATTGTCTATGTAAAGATAAGGATCGTAATCTATGATCTCTTGATTTTATATAAGTTTGTTTGCATCTAATCCAATTTTTTCTCAAAACACCTTCAAACTCTACATTAACTATAGATTTACATTTGGATCTAATCCAATTTCTTCTTGGAATCCTTCAAAATGTTTCATAACTTCGCACTAATTATAGATTAACATTAAGCTAACCTGATATAAATAACTTCAATTACAAGGAAGCCATAAATATTCTGAAACACTTGGGTCTCGTTTTGTAATTAGTAATAAAGGAATTGAAATAAAAAAAATAGGAATGAGACCTATATTAATAGCTATATTAATATTTAGTATTAAATATTAAAAATTATAATAAGAATCTTTTTAATCATATTTAGTTATTAGATAATTTATTTTGTACATAATTAATTAAAATATTTTATATTTTATAAATAGTTAATAAAAAATTAAACGATTTATAAAAATATTTAATTTTTAAATAATTAGGAATGATTTTTATGATAAGAATAAAAGTATCAATAAAATTTAAATAATTATTAAAGAAATTAATATAAAAGATCATAATATATAATTTTGATGATAATAACTTGATAATATTTAATAATATCTTTTATCACTTATTCTTTATGCCCACACTCTTTTAGGAATAAAAGTTCAAGATTGACTTATTGTTTAGGATTCATTCTATTTTTGTCATTTTCTATTTTATCTATTACTAACAACGAAACAACTAAAAGTTAGACATAAATGTTTTTTATATTTTATGATGGGTGATTTTTTTGATCGATCAATATTTTTATACAGAAATTTTAAGTAAAAATAATTATTTTTCATTAACAAAAATTGATTCAGTGTGGTCTTTGTTAAATCCCAAACCTAATTTATCTCATTTTTAGATATATATCTAAATATCATATTGCTGAATTGAGACGTGTTCATGAACTTCAGTACTAATAACTCCTGCGCTTTACCACAGACCATGTTCAACAACAGGGAACAAAAAGATGAGCTCTTGCATGCAGTGGCCATCAAAGATTCTGACCATAGAAGACCCAAAATTTCTCAGGTGAGCAGTAAAAACTCTTAACTCTGACGTGCAATTGTCATCTATCCGTAGGGTTAGGTAGTGGACCTGGTCAAACAATGCAAATTTGGCTCGATCAAGTTCGATATAATATAACTTATTGATAAATCAATATTAAGATAAAAATAATCAAAACAATATTATCAAATTGATGTTTTTGTTATTTATTGATGGAGGCTTTGTGCTAGTGTAGAAGGTACACTTCTTGGCAGGAGAAGAGGACAAAATTTTCAGACCTGAAGACATTTATAACGCCATTAAAAGGTATTCCAACCCCTTCACTTCCTCTGCATACCTAGATGATAGACGAATTTTCAAATGGAAAAAGCTCTTTGGTCAATTTTTGGTGGCTATTCGTAGGAATTGTCCGGTCAATCCTGAGTTAATCAGGCTTTGAGTTAAGTCTAAGTTTAAAAAAAAACATTCAAGAATTTACTTAGCCTAATGTTAGAAACTAAGAAAATGACGTCATTTTAATTTTTAAAAAATAAAAATATGTTTAATAAGAGCTTAATCAAGCTTTAAATCACTCAAGTTCATTCAACCTGAGGCTTAGATAGAAAATTTTGTATCTAAAAATTTAAATAAATGAAAAATTTAACGAAATTAATTCTCTATCAGTTAAATATCATGTTAATGATGATATTATTGACATGAATTTATTTTAATATTTTTAGATAAAAAGTGATTTCATTAGCAAGCAATTAGTTTTTTAAATTAATAAAAAAAGCTCTATTGTCACGTGATAATATGACCAACCAACTTTTACAGATTTTTGACAGTAGATCCCACTTGTCACAGTACACTGGGATCAACTTTTATAGATTTTTGACAGTAGATCCCACTTGTCACAGTACACTGGGATCAACTTTTATAGATTTTTGACAATGAGGTTCGCATGTTACAAGGTCACTTTTTGGTTAAAAATAAAAAATAATATTACATCAGTATTGTCGTAAAATTAAGAGTTAACTCTATTAAATATTTCATCTATTTAGGTCCCGTTTGGTTAAATGTTAATTAATGGAACAAAACGGAATAGAATAAAATGGAACGAAACGGTTTATAATAAAATGGAATGTAATATAGTGAAAAGTTGTTTGGGATGAATGGAAGAGTTCATAATGTAATGTAGTGAAATTTTGTTTGGAAAATAATTGAAATGGAATGTAGTATATAATAAATGACTTTTATACTCTTTATATTAAAATGATAATTGCAGGAGGTTTATTATTTATATTATTAATTATATAAAATATTAGTATTAATTATTTAATAAATTTTACTTTATTTTATGTGATTTATATTCAAAAATATTTTATTTATATAAAAATATATACAAACATTTAAAGAATAATTTTTCTATTTTCATTAATAAAAATTTTATTATATTATTAATTATATAAAATTTATTATTAATTATATAAAATATTATTATTAATTATTTAATATATTTTACTTTATTTTATGTGATTTATGTTTAAAAATAATTTATTTATATAAAAATATATACAAACAATTAAAGAATAATTTTTATATTTTTTCTATTTTCATGAATAAAAATTTTATTATATTATTAATTATATACAATTTATTATTAATTATATAAAATTATTATTATTAATTATTTAA
>JAOTAX010000197.1:39035796-39051759 GCA_025629825.1 Erythroxylum guanchezii
TATTATGATTTGTTCAGAGTTGGTATTAAGAAGAATTATTGAGGGTATATTAGGTAGTATGTATTTATTAGTTTACGCTCTATCCTAAACTCTCCGATTCGGAGGTTTCTTATTTTCACTGTTGGTGATAGAATTGAACATAATATGAAATCCTCTGCTTCTATCTCTTTTGATTCCATTCTATTATGAAACCCTCAAATAAACGATAAAAGTATGTTACGTTCTGCCTCATCCCATTGTTAACCTCTAAACCAAACAGAACCTTTAAGGTCTGTTTTGGATATTTTGAAAATGTTGAATTTTAATTTAAACCCTTCAAAATGTTGTGATCTATTATATATTTTATTATAAACACTGAATTTAAAAATGTACTTCTAGCCTTCTATCTGATCTCGCGTGTGTTCTTCAGGGACTTAGAGGAGGCCAAAACCGAAGTTCATTATGTGAAGAAGGCAGGTCACTATGCACAACTTGAGAGACCCTTTGCCTATAATAAGATCCTCAAGCACATACTTGCCTCTCTGCAACAAGATGGCTCAGGCAGGAGAAACGACTAATACAAGTGAGCTCAGATTCGATTTTAAAACGGGTTTTCTGTATCCAAATCTTTCACTTCTTAATTAGAACTTTATTTTATATAGTTGTGAACAAGTTTTTATCCTAATGAACAAGAATTTGTTCCTCCTTGAATAAGATCGGTTCTTAAGTTGTAAACACTTTAATTTGTTCTTCCTTGAATAAGATTGGTTGTTAGGTAGTAAACACTTTAATTTGTAGGGCATAGGAATGACAAGCTGGATTGGTTCATGAAATTAATACCATTTATTATTCCACCGTACGCCGACTGAGTTCAAGAGACGCGTAGAGAAGGAACACCACGAGTTACTGAAGCCTTTCTTGAGGACAAGATCTATCTAAAATAGATAAACCAAGTCCAATTTACTATTCACGGTTGATATAGTGCAATACCATAATATAGATATAATACTTTTAATCAATATATTGGAATAATGCAAGATCATAAATATATAATACTTTTAATCAATGAACTATTCCAACTATGAATATTATACATTTATAATTAAAAAATTGAATCAGTTTAATAAGTTCAATTATAAAAATTTTGAATCAGTTAAGTTTTCCTTAATTTAAAAAATCGACCAATTTATTTATTAATCGGTTGATTTTCGTTAATTAATCAAATTTTGTAAACTAGAATAATCAATTAATTTTCATTTAACGGTCTTTTTCAAAAATTAAATTTCAAATTTTCGATAAATAAGAACACTTTTCTTTATAAATTTTATGACGGTCTAATAATTATTGAAGCTTTTAAACCTTAAAACATTTTGTTTTATTTGTTTAACTTCCAGTTCGATTTAAAACGTTACTTTTAATTTTTTTAATTAAGTAGCCTTCTTTATATTGACATTAGTGATGAGATATGTGAACATTGGAACGATAGCAAAAATTATTTTCTTGTTTATTCCATGTTTCAATTGTATTATGAACATTGATTTGAATGACCAAGAGCACAAACCTATTTTGATGAAGTCTAGTAAGATGTCCTATAAATCAAGTAGATTTTTTTTCTTGGACTGCTCAAAACTTGATCAAGCGTTTTTTATGTCCACGAGGTGTTTTAGGAGGGTCCTAATTATAAGAAGATATTTTTCAGCCATCCACACCCAGACTAATCCCTCCTCGAGCCGGATAGCTCCCTTGCGGGAGGCAAAGCTCTGGTTCAAAATTTTAAATAGCTGCATACACGAGAGAAGTTTGAACTCATGATCTCACTTAAATCAAAAAAGCCTCTTACCAACTCACCTGCGCTTTAGGGAATCAAGCGTTGGTAGATATCATAACAACCGAATCGAGTTAAATCCAATGTCAGTTTAGCTCGAGTTTGACTAGGACTACTTAAATGTCAATTTAAGATATTTTCCTAAAATTAACATTGTTTTAAATAGTTGGTTTCTTAAAATTAAGATTAAAATAATGTCATTTTACAGTCACATGGGTGGGCCATTTGGATCGAGCATCGTGTGTAGTTTCATATGATCAACTGTTATCCCTAAGCTTCAAACTAAATGGATGTCATTTTGACATTTTTGACATTATTAATTAAAACAACATTGCGGAGCTTAGGCTGATTTGCCAACCTTACTCTGTACAAATGTGACTATAGTAGCATAAGTGATAGTGTAATTGTATTATATATTACAAGGGTTTACAGTATATATTTATACGCAAGCTTCAAACTTTTGAGATATTGTTTTTCAAGATTAAAGAATATACTGTTTAGAAGTATATAAACTAATATAATCACAACATTAATTTTATATTCGTAATTATTAATTGAATTGTCTAATGTGTGTTTAAGAGTCATAATGGAATGATTAATAATTTACTAATTATACTGAGGCGCATGATAACACGCTAATAACTCGCTAATAACTATAGGTTGATTCATTAAATCATAGTTCATGACAATTATGAAATGACACAATTAATCTTATTTTATCTCTTTGAATAGAATATAACATATAAGTGAGAATGTGTTGATCTAAATAGAATGTGAATCTTGGTATTGTGGCTGACTACATTTAGGAATAACATATACAGCTTGATTGTCCTAAATTATAGCTGATATTAATGCTATTTCAGCTCCTGTTCTATCAACATCACTACTCAACAATCCATTTTTGGCTATTATGATCCAGCCGGTGGATACGACAGAGTTTCTCGTTAAAGTCTTGATAACTGGTTGTACCAGACTGTCAGAATCGAACCATCCCAAGGGAAAATCATCTCTAAAATGATTAGAACCCTGAAAAATGTTATCCATGTTCTTATGAAATTTGCAGGTCTAAGACCTCAAATCGTGGAGGTTGAACCAGGAACAAAGTTGCACTTCTGGGTCCCCACTGAAACCATAAACAAAGCCAATGGCGGCCAAAACGAGCCTATCCCACCAGGAAAACCAGTGGTGGTACTCATTCATGGATTTGCAGAAGACGGTGCAATCACATGGATTCCTCAGGTATTAGCTCTAGCCGGAAAATACGCCGTTTATGTACCTGATTTGCTCTTTTTCGGTGGCTCCATCAGTGACAAAGCCAACTGGACAATCGAGTTTCAAGCTCAGTGTGTGGCCAGGAGTTTGGAGAAGCTAGGAGTTGAGAAGTGCACCTTGGTAGGGTTTAGCTATGGAGGTTTTGTGTCTGTGAAGATCGCTGAGTCTCAGCCTGAGTTGGTTCAGGGTTTGGTGCTTTCAGATTCCATCCCACCCATGGATGAGACCACCAGTCGTGGAGCCCTTGAGAGGTTAGGGTTCGATTCATGGTCTGATGTGGTACTGCCGACAAGTGTGAAAGAGGCAAAACTTTCTTTCGTTCTTGTCTGCCATAGGAGGCCTCCCATACCACATTTGATCTACAGACAGTGTCTAAAGGTTTAGTATCATGATCTGCATGTTACAATTTGTTCTTCTGATAAAATTTTTCTTGGAAATTTGAATTTATTTTGTATTGGAAAAAGATGCAAAGATAAGATAGTAATCCATTATTTTAAAATTTTAATTGAAGAAATAATATCATTATTTTATATTATCTTACTTGAAAATTTACAAATAAATTTATTTTACATCGGCAAGAGATACAAGGTAAGTCTAACAGAAGACTTCCAAGTTCCACCACAAGACCACAAGACCGATTCTTATAGAATTCCGTTAGATCTGTTTTGTATTTTGATTTGATGTATTCCGTGTCTATAGGAGTTAGCTTCAGACTCTAGTTTATGTCTTCAAGAATCATTTGTGTATATATATCATTGAAACGAAAAACAGTGTAACTCAGAATTCTATTCTTCTATCAAAGCCATGTATAAAAATAAGGAAGATAACCCATTATCTTATATAACCCATTATCTTATTTTTTTTATTTGAGATACAATGTCTTAATTTTATATAAATTGATTTGAATTTAATCCAATTTCTTCTCAAATTCTTTCAAAACTCTTTATATCTTCACATTAACTATTGAGATGTAATATATATTATAAATTAGTAGCATCATTCCTAACGTAATATAGGTCCCGAATAAAATAAAAGAGGTCATATTTTGTCTCTTTTTATTCTTTATGAATATCTTGAGTGGACCCTCGTAAAAAACAAAAGTAGGCCAAGAATGAGTCATGAGTAGGTGTCCTTCCTGCTCTTACTTAAGACCAGGCCTGTAAATTAGTGTTCATATCCTCATCTTCTTTTTTTTTAAAATTATATATGTATAGATAGATAATTTCTTATACTTTATGACAGGTAATTTCTTTTGGTCGATCAATATTTTTGTATAGTTCTCTGACCCTATTTATCTCATCTTTAAATATATATCTAAATGTCATATTGCTGAATTGAGATGTGTTCATGAACTTCATTACTAACTCCTGTGCTTTACGACAGACCATGTTCAACAATAGGGAACAAAAAGCTGAGCTCTTGCATGCAATGGCTATCAAAGATTCTGAGCATAAAAGACCAAAAATTACACAGGTGAGCAATAAGATCTTTAACCTAACATGCAATTGTCATCCATTGGCAGGGATACGTAGTGTACGGGTCTGATTAACATGCAATTGTCATCTATTGGCAGGGATAGGATTTAAACAATTAGGAGATTAATTCAGATGGAAACACCAGATATTTTTGTTCTTTATTGATGGATGCTTTGTGCTAGTGTAGAAAGTACACTTCCTCGCAGGAGAAGAGGACAAAATTTTCAGCCCTGAAGACATTTATAACGCCATTAAAAGGTATTCCAAGCCCGTCACTTCCTCTACATACCTAGATGATAGAAGAATAGAGGATACACAATTTTCAATTTTTTAACTTTTTAAAAATAAAATATATATTTAATCCGAGCTTAATCGAGTTTTAGATCACTCAAGCTCGATCAGGCTCAGACTCATGTTAGTACTTTGTACTTGTACCTGAGCTTATCGTTATTATAAATAATAAAAATAATATTTTGATAATATAAAATTTTCTTTATTTGATAACGATAGCCACTAATAACCACAAAAAATGGATCATCTAGTTGCGTCTCTTTCAGACAAGCTTGTTATTCTATCTGTTTTTGCGTGTGTTCTCCAGGGAGTTAGAGGAGGCCAAAACTGAAGTTCATTATGTGAAGAAGGCAGGTCACTATGCACAACTTGAGAGACCCTTCGCCTATAATAAGATCCTCAAGCATATACTTGCCTCTCTGCAATAAGATGGCTCAGGCAGGAGAAACGACTAATACAAGCGAGTGCAGATTCGATTTTTAAATGGATTTTTTAAAATCCAAATCTTTCCTACTTGAACAAGATCAGTTGTTAAGATATAAACACTTTAATTTGTTCTTCCTTGAATAGGATTGGTTGTTAAGTAGTAAGCACTTTAATTTGTAGGTTATAGGGATGACGAGTTAGATTGGGTAAGTTTAACTTGAACCGATTTGAATAGTTCGGATGAAACTCTAAAAAGATATCAGTTTAATAAAGAAATGTTATTTTTGTAAGATATCGTTCAATTGTAAAAACTTCAACCGTCTAATTTTTATATTTGATTTTCAAATTTTTAGTTCGATTAATTTTCATAATTTTTGTTGTTGAAATCGATAAATTTATTAATCAATAGGTCAAATTTTTAGTTTTTATAAATTAAAATAAATCAATTAATTTTTATTTAACAATCTCTTTTTCTAATTAAATTTTAAATTATTTGACTAATAAGGATAATCTTTTTAAATCATATTTTAATTTCTTTAATTTTATTTAATCTTTAGTGAATTTTATACCGATCTAATATTGTTTGAATCTTTTAAAACTTAAATTTCTTATTTTACTAATTTAACTTCTGATTTGGCTTTAAAAACGCTGATTTTTTAAATATAAAATGCACATAGAAGTGAAAGGTGACCCATAGGTTTTGAACCTTTTAAATTATATAAGATTCCGCACTTAAGTTTCCTTCGATATTTATTAAATAATTCATCTAAAATACGTGACTAATAAAGATTAAAAAATATAAACTTTTCATGCAAGTTAAGAAAATTTTAAAATTTTCTTTAAAATTTAAAATTTTTGAAAATCTCTTTGTAATTTTTCATTTTTTAAAAATATCCCTTCTCTTAAAATTTACTTTAAAGAAATGACGAAATACATATAATATGAACATTATACTTGTATCAATCAATTGTTGCTTAGATAATAATTCAACCCAACTCTTAAACTTGAATTGAATTAATTAAATACGACTCAAATTAATAATTTATTATAATTATCTTAAATTATTAATTTAAACCAAGTTTAATTATTTTAATTTGAGTTTGCAAGCTAATTTGAGTTACTCTATTAGATGTTTAATATTCATATGACATGTGTTTCTTCATTATTTTTTAATCAAGGTTTAAGAGAAGAGATTTTTTTTTCTAAAAAACTCAAATTTTAAAAGAAATTTTTGCTAATTTTAAAAATAAGAAGCTTTTTAAAAATTTCTTAAACTACAAGAGAAATTTATACCTTTTATCTTTATATAAACTATTTATACTTTTAACAATTTATCCGAATTGCACTAAAACAAAAAGTAATTATTGAATTATGAGATAAAAGTATTAAACTTATCTTTATCTTTCTTTTGTTACACCAAATTTCATATGAATTCATGTTTTCTTCATATTGAATTCATGTTTTGAAATAAAACTTATCGTTTTATTTCAAAATGATATTGTTTTCTTCAAGTGTCGAGCCTTGAATCGAGCAAGATGTAGGTCCTATTTTTTGAAAAAATTAGGTCCAAAGCCTAATTCGTTAACCTTAGGCTTGGTTGGAACAGACTGGCCTAGACTCAGGCCCGAACGCCAACCCTATCCACGCTTGAATTTCCTTGAATTTTCGTTAAATGATTTATTTAAAATATGCAACTTATATAAAGATAAAAGAAATAAAATTCTCATATAGTTTAACAAACTTTAGAAAAATTATCTAATTTTTAAAAATCTTGAAAAAAACTTTTTAATATTTTGGTTTTAAAAAAACCCAATCTCTTAAATTTTATTTAAAAATAATAACAAAATACATGCAGCATAAATATTACACATGTACCAATCAAATGTTGCCTACAAGACGAATCAACTCAATTGTTAAACTCGAACTGAATTAATTAAATCTGATTCAAAGTTAATAGCTATATTAATATTTAATATTTAATATTAATATTATGATGAGAATCTTTTTAATCGTATTTAGTTATTAGATAGTTTATTTTGTACATAATTAATTAAAATATTTTATATTTTATTAATAATTAATAAAAATTCAATTATTTATAAAATTATTAATTTTTAAATAATTATGAATGATTTTTAGGATAAGAATAAAAGCATCAATAAAAATAAAATAATTATTAAATAAATTAATATAAAAGATCGTAATCTATAATTTTGATGATAATATTATAATAAGAATGATAATATTTTAATAATATATTTTCTCTCTTATTTTTTATACCCACACTCCTTTAGGAATAAAAGTCCAAGATTGACTTATTATTTAGGATTCATTCTATTTTTGTCATTTCCTATTTTATCTATTAGTAATAACCAAAGAGCTAAAAGTTAGACATAAAGATTACATTCTCGGTTACCAAACAAGACCTTAACAATGTGATATGCTCAATAACATAATAGATTTGTAAGTTGTGAATTTGGATGAGAGCTATCTTTTTCTTTTAATGTAAATTCTATCTCCAAAATTATCTTCTTCTTTTTTAAATAAATATATAGTTTCTTATAATTTATGACTGAGTGATTTTTTTGGTTGATCAATATTTTTATACAGAAATTTTAAGTAAAAATAATAATTTTTGAAAAATTGAAGGGGCTAGTAGTTTCACAAACATTTTAATTTTACCATGAACATTTATAGCACAAACAAAAACAAAGCAATCAAAAACGAAATAATAACAAGCACCAGAAATTTGGCAACACAGTTTGACATACCTTGCCTACGTCTGCGGAGTCCTCACCCATCTTAATACTTTCACCGAAGTACAATAGATTTACCAAAGGCTTTATTGAGCCGACACTACTCAACCCTTGACACTATTTCTCAAGCTCACTTCCCGTAAAAGAATTTCGCAACCAATAACACGACCGACTTGTGTTAACCTCAACAGAGGATTTCCTCAATCAATCTTTTAATGAATGAACAATAAACAAATAACTCAAGTGATCAATCAACTAGGAACAAAGCAATAATACACTTGAGATAAAAGAGAAGAACAACTTTCCGAAAGATTCAGCTCCATTGAAATAAATATGAAAGTTATTCACACATAATCAGTCCAACCGTGAGGCACTCCACAAGGATGATAGTCCAACGTGAGCAATCTCCACACGATCAATGCAGAGTCGTGAGTCACTCCAAAGAAATAAAAAAACCTAGTCGTGAGTTACTCCAAGCCATAGACAGAAAGGTTTTCACACCCACGACACATCTAAATATGGAACACATGCACGACTTTTGATACAACCCACTATGTCATTAATTTTCTGCACTTGGCCACACCTTTTAAAAATTTCAGCAACGTTAACCTGTTGATTGTAAGACTCCCACGAAAAATGCACTTCTTCTTTGCAGAGACTTTAACATCCAAGCCACGTGTCTCAGTTGATGAACTAATAAAGTAAGTTACGAATGCAACTCCAATTTAAAATAGAGTTCTACATTATCCCAAAAATCTATCATACCTCTTCTCAGAATACACATCTATTTAAGATAAGATTCTATAACATCTAGAACATTAACCAAAATAGGTCGTGGTGTTCCTTCACGGTTTTGGGCTCAATGGGATCTTAAACTGGCAATTTCAGGTCCTAGCTTTGTCAAGAAAGTATTCACTCTACATCCCTGATTTCCTCTTCTTCAGTGGCTCAATAACCCTTAGAAACGAACGATCACCACGTTATTATTTTTTATTTGTTGCCAAAATTTTAAATTATAAAGCAGTAGATTTTTTTTTCATTAAATAAAAATTTAAAATCTCGAGTTGTTAATATTGAAGTTATAATTTATTTCATTATGCTAATCACAGTTTAACTCATAATCTTCATTTTGATATCTTGTGAATGTGTAATGTTATTGCAGAAAATTCATATCTTACGGGGAAAGGAAGACAAAATTTTCAATATGGAAGTAGCCTACAACTTGAAAGAGTATGCCTCAACTACTTCTCCATCGACTCATTTATTTGATCACTTGTTAGTTTATATAATTGGAAACTAATTACATAGTTATTGTTTATATTTTGTAATATTAATCATTATTACTAAATAATATTTTATATTTTGCAAAATTAATATTTTGATTATCTATAATATAATACTTTTCAATGTTCACTAATCACCATCCACGAACCTTTTTTTATATAATTCTAGTACAAGTAGGTTTAGTAATTTTGTCCTAACGGGTCACATATGGTCTGAATTAACGAAATTGAATTGATCAAATTTTTAATCGAACTTAAGTCTACCTTGAATTAACTTAATCTGGATCAGTAAGACAATGTCATTTTGGTCTTTAACTTCTCAAATTTACAAATCAAAACGACAATATCTTGATGGTAACCCTAGCCTGATCAAACTTTAGACCAAACTTGGACTTATGTAAAGGGTCATATCAAACATAGACTGCCTCTAACTTTCCCGACCTAATTCATTGCTTATACCTCATATAAGGGGTGGGACTAGAACTAGATTGCCCTCTAATCTAACCTGATCTAATTCCTTGGTAACCTTAAGTTAATATTTTAAAAATTGGACCAGAAGTTAAACTGATAAAAGAAGACGTATAAAGTTTAAAAGGTTCAATCGGTATTATATCGTCATAAAGTCGATTAAAGATTGAATAAAACTAAAAGTTTTGAAATATGATTGAAGGAAATTTTTCTTACTCATCAAAGAATTTGAAATTTAATTGAAATAGGAAATTATTAAATATATATTAATTGATTTATTTTGATCTATACAAATTGATCAATTTATTAATTTATTGGTCAGTTTTTATTTTCTTAATTATTACCTTAAGCAGAAGTCCTGAAGTTCTTCACATTTTTGTTGTCTGGTCTTATTTTTTCTATCGTTTGCAACTGAGTTATAAATGGAACTATGGTTGCAGGCAGCTAGAAGGCAAAGCAACATTGGATGCTATAGAGAAGGCAGGATACTTAGTTCAATTAGACCAACCCTTTGTCTACAATAGTTGCCTCGACAAAATTCTCGACTCCTTTTATAATTATGATGAACTCAAGCAACAATGATCTTTGTTTACATCTTTAACTTATTTTCTGCTACTACTCATGTTTAACTTCGAAGTATTCAATCTTTGCATTTGACCCTTTCTTTTTTATTTGTTCATTTTATCATATTCAAAATGTAAAATTTAAAGCATTCAATATTTGTTTATTTTGTCTAATCGGATCCAAGATCAAAATTATATTATGTTAATCAATTAATTCTTTAGTATTGAACAAAATAATATCGTTTTATTCAAACTAGTTTTTAAAGTTCGGTCAATAAAATTAAATCCGTTAACTTCAAATTGAATCCAATCCAAAGTCATACCTAATCTAATGAGATAAGTATGATAAGAATATAGTTACATATTCCCAAAGGCCAATCAATAGCATTGAGTGACTGATGGATTTTGAGAATTATGATATCAATATATTGAATTAATCATATTCAGGTATATTTTAATTTTAAAATTTTAAAATGAATTATAATTCTTTTTTATATATAATTATGATTTTAGTCATATGTCTTTTTTTTTTAATGACAATTCTATTCGAAAAATCTGACAGTTCACAATTCTGAGTATAGAATTATACAATTTGTCACACCTAATTCTAAATTACAAGTTGACAGGATCAATTCTTCTGTCCTTAGAATCCTTGTTCGCCCTATATCCAAAGCCCTTCAACCATCAAATTTATTGCAATGAATGATTGAGAGAACTTTGGGCACAGGAAAAACAAGGATTCAGGATTGACGGGCTTTGGGTACAGGATGAATAGGGATTTGAGAACAGAAGATCTGTTCCCCAAGTTGACATGTATTAATTATTTCTTAACTCCTCATATGGCTACTTCTCAATAACATGTTAATAATGTATTCATAAAAAAAGAGAAAAAATCCCAAAAAATTATATATAAAAAATATAAACAAAAACACCTATTGAAAAATCAATTCAACCGAAATAGGTACGTTTTTATTTTGCTTGCTTAAATAGAATATATAGGTTTCCCAAATCCTACGTTCAGGATCATTTCATTATAGGGCTCAGGCACAGGAGAGATGGTGAACTCATTGGTTGCGTACACGAGGGTCTTGCATTGGCTAATGAAGCTTGTTGGCATGAGACAGGAAGAGGTTCATATCGAGCCAGGGACGGTCATTCAATTCTGGGTCCCGAGTGAAACCACTAGCAAGACCAATGACCTCCACATCCGACCCAAGAACAAGAAACAGAATCCAGAAAAACCTGTCGTGGTGTTTCTTCATTGTTTTGCGCTCAGTGGGATCTTAACCTGGCAATTTCAGGTCCTAGCTTTGTCCATAAAGTATTCACTCTACGTCCTCGATTTCCTCTTCTTCAGTGGCTCGACAACCCTCAGAAACGACAGGTCACCAGGTTTCCAAGCCGAGTCCATGGCTAAGGCCCTGAGACAACTCGGTATACACAAGTGGACTTTGGTTGGTGTTGGCTATGGAGGCATGGTTGGGCTCAAAATGGCTGAGATGTTCCCTGACTTGGTCCACGCAATGGTTATAAGTTGCTCGGTCATGGCTTTAACATATTCCGTTTCTCATGTTAGTCTAGCAACACTTGGGTTCTCATCCTCGTCAGAATTCTTGATCCCAAACAACATTAACGGTGTTAAAGAATTGTTGAATGGAGTTTCCTACAGATCGCAATGGATACCTGAGTTCATGCGTAAGGACATTTTAGAGGTAATTAAGTTTCTTCTTTTTCTTTTTCTTTTTTTTCCTACTTACGAGCTGTCTTAAGAATGTCTCAACTATGAGTAGGTACTTTTAAGCCATTCACACTCAGACTAATTTCCGCTTAAGTCAAATAGGTCCCTTGCGAGAGACAAAGTTCTGACCTCAAGTTTTAAAATACTGCATATATGAGGGCGGGTTTAAACCCCCGACCTCACTTAAGCCAGGAGAGTCCCTTACCAACTCACCTGCGCCTTGGGGTTGGTAATTAAGTTTCTTTAATCATAGCTTAATCAAGCAATATCAAGTATGCGCATGTCCTAATATTATTTTTATTATAGACGTGTTGAAAAGATACTTAAATGATTATGGACTTAACCATTAGAAAGCACGCCCTAATATTGCTTTTTATTGTAGGCTTGTTGAGAAGTTACTTAAATGATTATGGCATTAGCCATTGGAAAGCGGCTAAGAAAGTTATGAGGAATCTTCAGGATAGAGAGAATCATGCGTTAACTTAACGACGAACTAACATTCTTGACATAGGTAGGTTCAATAATACTAATTATACATGATGCGTGGATGATAAAAAATCTACTTCGTGCTACATTTATGTGATGACTAGATGAGTTGTTTCGTGAAAAGGTGTCATCAATCAAGATTTCAATCCCTGTTTCCTATAAATACATCAATTTCCTTGCTTCTCAAACTAATCCCAAATGGTAATCTTGACATGTTCTGACGTAATATAATTTTACTTTTCAAGGAAGGATGTCCCTAGAATGGAATCAGCTGTTGATGAACATGAAAATGAAATATTCGATTAATTGAGTAATAAACAACCTTTTAAAATGTATTGATTTTTTAATTAGACATGGAGATTATCTCTATTTCTATTTATTCTTTAGTCATTTTTTAAAATTTTTTTGTAGTCGTTATTTTAAATAAAGAAATTTTGTTTATAAAAATAATACTTTTTACGCCAATTATAAAAGTTTTTTTTTAATTACATAAAAATTTTGAAAGCGTACTTCATAGAACACGTTGTTGGGATGATGTTATTGTAAATATTTGCTTAATTATCTATAGTATATGTGTTCTTAAATTAGTGAATATGCATATAATAGTATGAATTTGTGTCAATAAAGAAATTTGTTTAAATGTACAGTGAATCTTAAGAAGATTAAGTGACTATTTGGATGGGTTTTAGGAAAATCACTAAAAGCACCTCACTTTTCTATGCCGTAAAAGTCTTTTTTTTTGCTCTTAAAAAAAAGTCTTTGTTTTTTAAAATAGATGCTTGGTTGTAAAATAAAAAAATATTTCTTTAATAGTGGTTTGGGCCGGGACCCTCACCGGCTAAGTATTGTCCCCTTTGGTGGCCAAGGTCCTTTAGTGAACCCTATCCTTTCTTGGGGGTATGCGGGAGTCGAACCTGTGACCTCAGGGATTTGTTGCGTTGAGACGCACACCTCATATCATTGAGGCGTGGTTCCTGAAACCACCAAATTCTTGAGGTCACAGGTTCGACTCCTGCATGCCCCCAAGAGGGGATAGGGTTCATTAAAGGACCTAGGCAATCAAAGGGGATAATACCTGACCGGTGAGGGTCCCGGCTCAAACCAAATAGATATGACTTTTTTGGCAGCAAAAATATAGCTTTATAAGAAGCTCAAATTTAAAATTTCTCAAATGACTTTTTTCGGATAGATTTTTCATATCAATTAATGAATCTACTTTTTAGTCATTTTTGTTCTTATATTTTACATATAGTTTTCACGACATTAACAAACTTATTTTTACATTTATCTTGCAAATCCATTATTTAATTTTTTATATATTTTTTATATTACTTTTAATAATGTAATAATCTATGTAAAATATTTAAATAGATATATTTTTATTTATATTTCATAAACAATAATAACAAAAACATTCTATAGCCGGCGTATGATAAAAACAGAAAAAGTGACTATTCAAAGTTATGAATAATTCATAAAGAGGTGGATGAAACAGAATCGAATCATATCTCATGAAAGATATAAAACTCTATTGTCAATCACATTTTAAAGGCATAAAAGATATAAAACTCTATTGTCATTCAATAAATCTTAGAAAAATTTATTATAGTTTTCAGTTTTTTGAAAAACGAATGTTCCTATACTTCGCCTCTAAAATAATAACAAAATATAATTATACTTTTACTTAAACTAATAATTTAAAATAATTATAAGATTTGGTTATTTCAGCTTGAATTTACGTATATTTTGTCATTATTTTTAACTAAAATTTAAGATAATAAATTATAATATAATTTAAAAAAAATTTAATGGTTAGGATTTTTTTTAAAAATTAAATTACATAAAATTTTATAATTTTATCCTTTTAAAAAAGTAAAATAATTTAATTTTAGTACTTAGCACCAGAAAGTGTATAAATTTGTTTTTGTCAGGACGTTGACCTTAAGGTACCAACACACAATGGAAAATGGCTGCTTTTCAAGTCAACTCCTTGGAAGAGCAATTCTGCTTTGATTTTGCCTGCTTAATAAGATGGTCCACGGCCTATCTTTGGATCTCTGTATTAATTATTCTATTTCAACCATATTTTTGTTTTAAAATAATATTACTTTGTGTCTATTTATACATAAGAAATATTGTTTTGAGACAAAATAGAGTTAAAATAAAATAATTGAGACAGAAGATTTGATACCATATCCTATCTTTAGGGCTAATGAAGCTAGAATGAGATAGCAAAAGGTCCACATCAATAATATAAGAATAATAATAACAAAAATCAGTCAAAATTATATAACTTTTATTTAATTTAAAAATTTTAATCTTTTTTTCTTATTTTTATTTCTCTAGAAAAAAGCTCTTTCCTTATATTTCATTTAAAAAATAATGATAAAACATATGAAATATAAACATCAAAGACTAATCGTACGTTAGTACTATGATAACCCAAATTAATTTTTAGATTCAATTTGAACTAATTAATTTTATTAGTTCTCCGCCTGAATCTTGCCCCTTCCTCCGTGCTTCTTCTGAAGGTAGCTGTTGGACCATTCCCAGATCGTCTTTCTTAGGTAATCACACAACTTAAATCATACTTAGTACATCCTCTGGCTTAAATCAAACAACTTAAATCTTTCTATCTCATGCCTGCTTCACTGCTTTTTTCTTACCACGCTAATAACCTCAACATATAAGGACTAAGATATTAAAGATTTAAAATTTTTAATAAAATTAAAAAATTAAAAATATTATTGAAATTTCATAAATTTTAACAAAAAAAATTATTAATATAAATTTAATTAAAAAAGTTGAATTAAAATTTTTTATGATTGATTCGATTTCTTAACCATTAGAATAAGTATATTACCTATCGAGATCCTACCAACTGTCATCATCGTTGTCAATACAGCCATCAAGATCGTAGTCAAAGAGAAAAGCCTTCAAATGGGCACGCCGAAAGTGATGACTGTTAGGTGATAAGTTCGATATGCAGCAATAATTGAAATAAAAGTATGAGGAAACTATTTGGGGAAAGACTTATTAAGCAGAATAATTTAAGTCTAATCAAATTAATTGAGATTTGAATATAACATATAATACTATATGGAACGTTTCAAGAACGCGTTAAATATGTATTAGTCAAATTATTTGATTAATATATATTTAATATAGTATAAACAAAAACATCGTGACCTCTACACGTCCATTGTAAAGTCAACTCAACTGGAATAGTTACGTTTTTATTTTGCTTGCTTAAATAGAATATATAGGCTCCCCAAATCCTATACGTTCAGGATCAGGTCATTACAGGGCTCAGACACAGTAGAGATGGTGAACTCATTGGTTGCATACACGAGGCTCTTGCATTGGCTAATGAAGCTAGTTGGGATGAGACAGGAAGAGGT
>JAOTAX010000197.1:39051859-39077727 GCA_025629825.1 Erythroxylum guanchezii
CTTCTCCATCGACTCATTTATTTGATCACTTGTTAGTTTATATAATTGGAAACTAATTACATAGTTATTGTTTATATAAGGATAAAATTAGTATTTTTATTATCTATAATATGATACTTATCAATGTTCACTAACCGGCATCCGCAAACCTTTTTCTATATAATTCTAATACAAGTAGGTTTAGCAATTTTGTCCTAACGGGTCATATATGGTCTAAATTAATGAGATTGAGTTGATCGAATTTTGATCGAACTTAAGTCTACCTTGAATTAACTTAAGCTGAATCAGCAAGACAATGTCATTTTGGTCTTTAACTTCTCAAACCTACAAATCAAAACGACAATATTTTGGTGGTAATCCTAGCGTAATAAAACTTTAGACCAAACTTGGACTTATATAAAGGGTCATAACAAACATAGATTGCCTCTAACTTTCCCAACCTAATTCATTGCTTATACCTCATATAAGGGGTGGGACCAGAATTAGATTGTCCTTTAATCTGACTTGATCTAATTCCTTGTTATTCTTATGTTAATATTTTAAAAATTGGACCAGAAGTTAAACTGATAAAAGAAGAGATGTAAGGTTTAAAAGGTTCAACCGGTATTATATCATCATAAAGTTGGTTAAAGATTGAATAAAACTAAAAATTTTAAAATACGACCATCAAAGAATTTGAAATTTAATTAAAATAGAAGATTATTAAATATAAATTAATTGATTTATTTTGATCTATAAAAATTGATCAATTTATTGTTCATTTTTTATTATAACGGTTATTAAAATAAATTGAATCAAAAAATTAAAAACTAAACCGAAAAGTCAATCGATTT
This sequence comes from Erythroxylum guanchezii, assembly GCA_025629825.1. Classification (NCBI taxonomy): domain Eukaryota; kingdom Viridiplantae; phylum Streptophyta; class Magnoliopsida; order Malpighiales; family Erythroxylaceae; genus Erythroxylum; species Erythroxylum guanchezii. The sequence continues at coordinate 39,052,693 of JAOTAX010000197.1, forward strand.
AGAATTTTTACAGTTGTACTGATAGAACCAGTTAGATTTTTTTAATTATTAGCTTAAGCACAAGTCCTGAAGTTCTTCACATTTTTATGTCTAGTCTTATTTTTTCTATCGTTTACAACTGAGTTATAAATGGAACTATGGTTGCAGGCAGCTAGAAGGCAAAGCAACATTGGATGCTATAGAGAAGGCAGGACACTTAGTTCAATTAGACCGACCCTTTGTCTACAATAGTTGCCTCGAGAAAATTCTCGACTCCTTTTATAATTATGATGACCTCAAGCAACAATGATCATATCTTTAACTTATTTTCTGCTACTACTTTTGTTTAACTTCGAAGTATTCACGGGGCGTTTAATTTGAGGGTTTGGGAACAAAGCAATAAAATAATTGTAAAAAACAATGTTTACTTTGGAGTTTTCAATTCCAGAGAAATGGATTTATCTCATTAAATTTGGGAATCTACTAAACGCACCAATGAGGGTGAGCATGAGTTTTCATTCCAATATAAGTTTTTATCATGTTTATTTTTTACTCTTTTATCCCCAACTTTTGCCCTGCTATCCTCTTTACTTCCTTATTGCCTCTCAATTCCTTACGATCTTCCATCCTACCTTATCGTATCTCATCAACAAAGGAATTTTTTGTTATGCGCTTTCAGATATATTTTCTGAAATATCTCATTTTAATTTGATGTTAAATGAATTGGATAGAATCTGATTTTATCTCATTGTAAATGAGGCTTTTGCTTCTTTTTTTCTTATATATTCTCGTTTTATGATTTAATCAAAAGAATAACCAATCTGCTATATGGTTTGATGATGTGAAAGTGCATATGGTTATAGATTGAACGAGAATCATAAAACCAATCTGCTCCTTTTTTTTATAATTGTTTTGTAATTTAATTTGATTTTTCATGTATAACTTTAACTCTTAAAAAAAGAAAAACACATAGTAAATCGTTTTTTACGTTGGCGTTTGTTTATTTGTTTTGTAAAGCTCTTAATGGCTTTCAAGAACAATGAAACAGAAGCACTTTTTACTTAGGGTAAAGATGGTATTATATTATCTTTCATTCCCTTTAATGCAACAAACCAAACAACATTATTAGTATTAATATAGAAACCCAAGTTACAAACCAAGCATCATTTTTTTATTTTTCATACCCATTCTCATCTCTTTCTGCTATTATACCCATATCCATAGCCAATCCCGTGCTCAAACAAAATGCCTAGTCAATCTTTGCATTTGACTCTTTCAATTTTATTTGTTCATTTTATCATATTCAAAATGTAAAATTTGAAGTATGAAATATTTGTTCATTTTGTCTGATCGGACCCAAGATCAAAATTATGTATTGAACAAAATGAAATTATTTTATTGGAACTAGTTCCTAGGTCATTAAAACTAAATCCGTTAACCTCGATTCAATGTTTTGAAACCCGGATTGGATATCGAACCGGAGGCTTTACTGGACATCGGTTTGATGGTCGAACCGGTGTGATGTCATAATTATGCAATAATTATATTTAATTATATATAATATTAATAATATTTAAAAATAAAAAATAAAAAATTTATTGAACCAGTGGTCTGACCGGACCGGTTCGACCGATCAGTTAACTGGTTTTGACCGGTTCTCACTGGTTCAATTGAAAACCGATTTTTAAGAGTGAACCGGACCGGATAACCGACCAATCACCGGTCGAATCGGCCGATCCGGTCCGGTTTTCAAAACATGGCCTCGAATTGAATCCAATCCAAAGTCATACCTAATCTAATGAGATAACTATCTAAGAACATAAATTACATATTCCCAAAGGCGATATCACTAGCATTCAAGAATAAGAAACATGAAATATGTGTTCAAACTTCTTACACAAAAACAAATTTTACAAGTTTACTGTATACGGATATTAAAATATGAATAATTAGTCTAAAGTCTTTATACCATCTCATAATATTTAATGTAGCAACAATGAAAAGTCATTTCATTCATGTTATAAATCATTATTTATCAAGAGTGACTGTAGATTTTGAGAATTATGATATCAATACATTGAATTAATCATATTCAGGTATATTTTAATTTAAAAATTTTAAAATGAATTATAATTCTTTTTTATATATAATTATGATTTTAGTTTTATGTCTTCTTTTTACGACAAATCTATTCGAAATATCTGATAGTTCACAGTTCTGAGTTAAGAACTATACAGTTTGTCACGCCTAATTCTAAATTACAAGTTGACGGGATCAATTCTTATGTTCCCAAAGCCTTGTTCGCCATGTACCCAAAGCCCTTCAGCCATCAAATTTATTGTAATGAATGGCTGAGAGAATTTTGGGCACAGTAGAAACAAGGGTTCGGGATTAAGGGGCTTTGGGCACAGGACGAACAAAAGTTGACAGTTATGAATTATTTCTGAACTCCTCATATGGCTACTTCTTAATAACGTGTTAATAATGTATTCATCAAAGAAAGAGAAAAAAAATCCCTATATATATATAGAAGATATGTCCCCAAGTTGATAGGTACTAATTATTTCTCAACTCCTCAGATGGCCATATATATATATATATATTACAAAATATGTCCCCAAGTTGACAGGAATTAATTATTTCTCAACTTCTCAGATGGCTACTTCTCAAGAATGTGTTAATAATGTATTCATATATATAATATATATAAACAAAAAACACCTATTGAAAAGTCAATTCAACTGGAATAGGTATGTTTTTATTTTGCTTGCTTAAATAGAATATATAGGTTTCCCAAATCCTACGTTCAGGATCAGGTCATTACAGGGCTCAGACACAGTAGAAATGGTGAACTCATTGGTTGCATACACGAGGCTCTTGCATTGGCTAATGAAGCTAGTTGGGATGAGACAGGAAGAGGTTCATATCGAGCCAGGGACGGTCATTCATTTTTGGGTCCCCAGTGAAACCACTAGCAAGACCAATGACTTCCACAACCAACCCAAGAAAAAGAAACGGAATCCGGAAAAACCTGTCGTGGTGTTCCTTCACGGTTTTGGGCTCAATGGGATCTTAACCTGGCAATTTCAAGTCCTAGCTTTGTCCAGAAAGTATTCAATCTACGTCCCTGATTTCCTCTTCTTCGGTGGCTCAACAACCCTAAAAAACGAACGATCACCACATTTTCAAGCCGTTTCCATGGCTAAGGCCTTGAGACAATTCGGTATACACAAGTGTACTTTGGTTGGTCTTAGCTATGGAGGCATGGTTGGATTCAAAATGGCCGAGATGTTCCCGGACTTGGTCCACTCAATGATTATAAGTTGCTCGGTCATGGCTTTAACAGATTCCATTTCTCGTGTTAGTCTAGCAAGACTTGGGTTCTCATCCTGGTCACAATTTTTGATCCCAAACAACATTAACGGTGTTAAAGAATTGTTGAATGGAGTTTCCTACAGATGGCAATGGATACCTGAGTTCTTGCGTAAGGACATTTTAGAGGTAATTAAGTTTCTTTAATCATAGCTAAACCAGTGTCAGTAGATCGAGGTATTCTTAGTTTTGTTCTTGACAGGTGATTTCTGAGAATAAAGAGGAAAAAACAGAACTTCTTGAAGCACTAGAGGTGAGGGACAACGACTTCGAGATCAGTAAATTCTCACAGGTCAGACATGAAAGTTTGGTTATGGGTCTGAGTCAATGCAACCTAGGGAGTTGTTTAGCATTGACTAGCTCTGTTTCTTATAATTGTTTACCTGAAAAAAAAAAGAAAGAAAGTTAAAATAGAAAATTCACTCCACTCCTTAGATTCTTAGGTTCTATGATTGCTTCCACATCATTAGTTTGCATATGGAAGAGCAATTTCAGGTATTTTAAAAGTTTGGTTTAATATAATTTGATTGCCAATTAAAACCTACAAAGTCTGCATTGATAAATTATTATTTATTTAAAACGTTATTAAAAAGATTTTGTATAAGATTCATGCTATTCTTAGGTTTCCCAACACATGTAATTACCTTATGAAAAAGATTATCTAGTTCGAGGATGTCAATGGTCCAAGTTGGATTTGAACTACCTATACTTGGCCTAACCTCTTAAATATGTGGATTGAGTTGGGCTCCATCAAGTTCGAATTTAGATAAAAATGATGTCATTTTGTTGAACAAGTTTAGATTATTTGGATTTGATCAAGTCAAACTTGGCCTAAAGCTCGATACCTCATGCTTGATTTATTAATTATGAGTTAGATTAGTTCCAAATTATCAATCCTGGCGATTAGTATCAATAACAACAATAACGATCTAGTCAAAAATTGACAAAGTATGCATTGATAGAAATTATGAGTTTATTAAAACATTATTAAAAATATTTTATATGAGAATCATGTTATTCCTAGGATGCCTAGCACATGTTGTTATCATATGAAAAAGATTATGTAGTCGGTGATGAATAATTGAGATGACAATAGTTCGGGTTGGGTCTAAGCTGCGTTACCTGACCTAAACCCTTGAATATATAGATTGACTTCGGCTTAATTGAGTTCGAATTTAGATAAAAAATGATATCATTTTGTCGAATAAGTTTAGATTATTTAGGTCAAATCGAGTCAACTTTGACCTAAAGTTGGATAATTCGAGTTTGATAATAATACTACAAAAAATAAATATATAAAATTTTCTTTATTTGACAACAATAACAATGTTTGGTCTCTTGTCATATTTCTTGTAATTACACTTGCATTGGAGTAGAGTTGGCAACTGGGCCCAAGCCCAAAATCAACGGATCAGGCTAGAGTTGACAAGCCTCAGGCCCAATTGTCCTTAGAAATCGAGATTTGGAATTGGATTGTCTGGTTTTGGCTCGAGGCCCTATCCTTACATGCAAAACGACATTATTTTGTTGAAAATGACATCGTTTTGACATTTTTAAATTGTAAAAAAATGGGTTAGGCCAAGTCTAGCTCAGGCTTAAGTCGGGCTGCCTCTAGTCTAGTCAGGCTCAAGTTCAGGTTCAAGCATCCGACAGCTAGAGTCGACCGGGGCTCGAACCTGCTATTGCCATCCCTACATTGGAGCCATGTTGAACTAGAAGTAATGACACTTTTTATGTTAAGACCAATGAAAAAAAGAGAGCAAACTTTGCCAAATTTGCTGAAGTTGACTTTTCCCAATTTTTAAAACTTTTTATTTTACAGACTTATTAATAATCTTTTAATTGCTTTATTTTAAAGCTTTTTCTAATCCATTTCTACATTGAACAAACAATCTGATGAACCTAAGATTCGTAATAAGATTAGCTTTTTATTTCAAGTGTAGAAATAAGAACTTTATTTGATAATTCAACCTGAAAAATGGGAATTTTTATGGGGAATATTCCGTACCATTTTTCTTAAGAGTGCCAATGATAGAAATTACTTGGAAAATTTTTTTTATTTGTTGCCAAAATTTTAAATTATAAGCTGTAGAATTTTTTCATTTTATAAAAATTTAAAATCTCGAGTTATTAATATTGAAGCTACAATTTATTTCATTATGGTAATTACAGTTTAACTCATAATCTTGATTTTGATATCTTGTGAATGTGTAATGTTATTGCAGAAAATTCATCTCTTATGGGGAAAGGAAGACAAAATTTTCAATATGGAAGTAGCCCACAACTTGAAAGAGTATGCCTCTACTACTCCTCCATCAACTCATTTATTTGATCTCTTGTTAGTGTATATAATTGGAAACTAATTACATAGTTATTGTTTATATTTTATAATATTAATCATTATTACTAATTAAAATTTTATATTTTATAAAATCAATATTTTATTATCTATAATATAATACTTATCAATGTTCACTAATCACCATCCACATACCTTTTTCTATATAATTCTAGTACAAGTAGGTTTAGTAATTTTGTCCTAACTAGTCATATATGATCTGAATTAATGAGATTGAGTGTAACCCTAGCCTGATCAAACTTTAGACCAAACTTGGACTTATGTAAAGGGTCATATCAAACATAGACTGCCTCTAACTTTCCCGACCGAATTCATTGCTTATACCTAGGGTGTGGGATTAAAACTAGATTGTCCTCTAATCTGACCTGATCCAATTTCTTGTTAACCTTAAGTTAATATTTTAAAAACTGGACCAAGAGTTAAGCTGATAAAAGAAGAGATGTAAGGTTTAAAATGTTCAACCAGTATTATATCGTCATAAAGTTGGTTAAAGAATGAATAAAACTAAAAATTTTAAAATTTGATCATCAAAAAATTTGAAATTTAATTAAAATAGGAGATTATTAAATATAAATTAATTGATTTATTTTGATCTATAAAATTTGATCAATTTATTAATTAATAAATTAGTCAGTTTTTATTATAAGAGTTATTAAAATAAATTGAACCAAAAAATTAAAAACTAAACCAAAAAGTCAATCGATTTAAAGTTTTCATAGTTAAACCGATAAAACCAGTTAGATTTTTTTAATTATTACCTTAAGCACAAGTCCACATTTTTATTGTCTGTTCTTATTTTCTCTATCGTTTACAACTGAGTTACAAATGGAACTATGGTTGCAGGCAGCTAGAAGGCAAAGCAACATTGGATGCTATAGAGAAGGCAGGACACTTAGTTCAATTAGACCGACCCTTTGTCTACAATAGTTGCCTCGAGAAAATTCTTGACACCTTTTATAATTATGATGACCTCAAGCAACAATGATCTTTGATCATATCTTTAACTTATTTTATGCTACTACTCATGTTTAACTTCGAAGTATTCAATCTTTGCATTTGACTCTTTCATTTTTATTTGTTCATTTTATCATATTCAAAATGTAAAATTTAAAGTATTCAATATTTGTTCATTTTGTCTAATTGGACCTAAGATCAAAATTATGTTATGCTGATCGATTAATTCTTTAGTATTGAACAAAATAAAATTGTTTAACTCGATCTAATTACTAAAGTTCGATCCACAAAATTTAATCCGTCAATTTCAAATTGGATATCATCCGATGTCATTCATAATTTAATGAGATAACTACGATAAGAACATAAGTTACATATTCAAAAAGGTAATATCACCGGTATTCAAGAATAAGAAACATCAAATATTCCTCAAAATCTAAGTATTCTTAATATTCTTTTATTATTTTTTTCATTTTATCCTATTCGAAATGTAAGAATATAGTATTATTTGTTAGAATTTATTTTTATATAAGATATAATTAATTTTTTTTATGTTACAATAGAACAAATGTAAGTCCTAGAGTATATTTTTTATCATTATTTAGACTCGGTGTTCTCCACAAATTTTATAAGTTTATTGTGTAAGGATATTAAAATATGATTAATTGGTTCAAGTCTTTTTACCTTCTCATCATATTTAATGTTATTTTTTCCAACCTCTAAGTATTCTTAATATTCTTTTATTACTCGTGTGTTAGTTATAGTTTCTAAACAAATTCCTCAACATCAATACATTCAACCAAATCCTCTGTAACAATGTGTCTACTTTTTCATTTCTCTGGCAAGTCCATGACAGGAATCAGGAAAAAAAAAAAAAGCTCTGAAAAAGCAGAAAAGGACATAACAAGAAATACAGAGAATATATAGAAAGTTGCATTGCTATAGGAATAACGGGAGAATCCTGATTTCAATTAAGGATTACAGAGGGACAGAGGTTTCTTCACATATCAATACATATTCTTCACAAATTTGACTTGAGATGACGACTGGATAGTTTTATAATGGTTGCCACTCAGCTTCAGGTTCCTCCATGGAATCTGCAAGTAGAAACCTGCGATAAATTTAGGGGAAACTTTTAGCAGATAAAGGAATTGAGTTAGAACTAAAATCCCATGCATGCATGAAGTGTTGTCCGGTACTCTGGTTTGATACTCTTTAAAAATGGAATTGCAATGTTTAGAGTTCTGTTTTAAAATAAAAAAAAAAAAACTGAATTGAAGTTACCTTATCTTCTTCTTTTAAGCAATGATAGCTTCAGTTTCTGCACCTGTAATTTGGAATTGGAATACGACCAGACTCAATATGCTTAAGATCTTCAATCAACAGTTCATAATGTCTCTTCACTTCTTCTGCTGATTTCCCACCAACAGCTTTGGCTATATTTGCCCACCTATCTGGTGTATCCTTGTCGTACAAAGCTAAAGCTTTTTCAAACAGCTTGTTCTCTTTTGCTGTCCAAGACGACGACATAGCCGGAAAAGTAGAAATGAGAACAGTTCTTAGTTGAAACTTGAAACTGAGGTTTCTGCTATGGAATGAACTGCCTGAAGTGAAGTACTTATAAATGGAAGAGAAGGTGGTGGGTTGAGCTAATTGAGTGGAGCCAGTTGGAGAATCCATACAGATGCTAAAAGGAGGTGGCACAAGCTCTGACAAGTCTATTTCGAACCACAAAATTTGACAGGAACAAAGTCCTGACAGAGAAGAAAAGGAATCAGTTTCAAAGAAAAGTTGATCATTTTTGTGTTTTTTATCTTCTTTTCTTAATCACGACTTTCCAGGAAAATTAATGACAAGAAAAAGAAGCAAGAATTTAGAAGATAACGGACAAACTGCGAAGACAGAAAGGAGGATTTGGAGCGTTAGTTCTCTGGAATGACAGTTTCGTACTTTCGTAATTGTTGGTTAGAAACAAAATTCCAAAAACTTTTTAGCTCTCTGGCATGACATTGTTTTTGGATGCTGGATTCATACATGTAACCGTAGAGTCAGCTCAGGATGTTCTTCAGGTTTTCCAAATGGGATTAGGGTTGAGATTAAATGTCAGGTTCAGGTATTTTTCTCGACAAAGTTTCCCTGTAAGCTTGACATTTGACAGGATGGTTTCAGTGTTTTGTTCAGAGTTATCTGTCAGGAAATTGTCAGGTTTCTTACCTTTTCAATCCTTGCCAATGATATTTAGTATTTACCTTCTGAATTGTCACTTTCCTGAGACATTTTAATTTACTGACATTACAAGATTCTTGAGATTGAACATTGAAAAGGCAGAGATGCTAAACCTGTGAACCAAAACAGCAATCAACTAGGAACCTCTTTTTCCACCTTTTTCTTTGCCATGTAAACGAGTCAGATTCCTCAGAGATTGGATTCAGATGACGAAACGAAACAAGAGCCACTCTTTTAATGCAATTTGCAGGAAGAACTATAGAATGTTAGATCTTTTATTTGATGAAGAAAAGGATAATTACTTGGTTATAATTGTGCGATAACTAAATTATATTATAGAAGAGTAATTGACAATTTTTAAAATATAAAATTGAAATAAAAACATCGTGGTACTGCATAAGATCTTAGCAAATTTAATAATGATTAAACAATCCAACTGGTTCAACTGTGAAATTTTTGAACCGATTTACTCTTAGTCCAGTTTTTTAATTTTTTCACTTGATTTTATTTAATAATCTTAACTTTTAAAAACTGAATAGTTTATTAATTCATAAGGTAATTTCATAAATTAATCAATTTTAATAAATAAAAATAAATCAATTAATTTTTATTTAACAGTTTTCTTTTTCAATTAAATTTCAAATTCTTTGATGTGTAAGAATGGTTTTTTTCAATCATATTTTAAATTTTTTAATTTTATTCAATCTTTAACTGGTTTTAGGACGGTCTGATATCGACTGAATCTTTTAAACCTTAACTTTTTTGAGTTACTGATTTAACTCTCAATCTATTTTTCAAAAGATTAGAATTTAACAAAATAAAAAAATAAAGAAAAGCATGAATATATCTGAACCATATCTGAGTGTTGAGTCACCATCTTAAAAGGACTAAACAGTAAAGAGGAAGATTAACTGGTCCATGCCAATGGCCAATTGCTGGGGTGATAAAGAAATTTCATAGATAAATTGCAAATTCTCATAGGAGATATGTGTCGGCAGACAATTCTTTTCATGGTGTGTTATCACTCAGCTGGAACTGTACTGCAATATTCTGCTCCACATGGCTTGATTCATTACTAAAGCTTAGATATCATTTGTTAACATTAGACATGACAATGGGATAGGCAAGACTGCATCGATTCTGACTTGGTTTGACCCGACCCGATCATAAGGTAGCTTGAGATTCACTCGAAGATCGTCAAGTTCAAATTATTGAGTTCCAACAGGAGTGAATGGGAGCAAGAGAGCATGAAGTAAATATGACAATGGGTTAGACCAAGTCGAGCTCGTCTAGGGCGTGGCCTAAACAAAATTCAAAACGATATCGAGCTTGAACCACATAGCTCAAATCTGAACCTAAAATCGTTCAAACCATACAAAAACAATGTTGTTTTAGCAAAATTTTTCAAAATGATATTGTTTTAAAGTGATGGTTGGATCATTTAAGCTAGTCCGGATTCGGACCACCTGCCATTACTACCATGAAGTGACTTGAACCACATGCAATTTAAGCATTGATATATCGTTCTCTCAAGTTCTTGATTGAGAAACTAACTTTATCATGACTTTCGGCAGTGTTCTGTCTGACGAATTGTGACTAAGATGTTGTTAGTACTAAACGCTATGTTAATGTCCTAAACGTGATGAATGTCCTAAACGCTAAGTTAACAGATCTGGTTCACATCGAAACTGAAGCAAGCAAATGATTGGCATTACTTTTGACAAGTTGTCTACTAACATTGGCAAGAAAAGGAAGTCCCGGGATGTTAGTACCGTAATCTAATGTTCATAGCCATAGTTACAAGGGACAGCTCAAAAGTAGGAATGGCTAATTATCTACCTAGTTTGAAGTTAATAGGTCTTCTCGAGTTAACCAAATTTTAGAATGGCTTCAGGTGTTTACTACCATAATCTGATGTTTAGATTCATAATTACAAGGGACACCTTGAAAATAGGAATGATAAAAATTATCCTGCTCAGTTCTAGTTGACTGAATTTTGGTAAAATTTAAACCTTTTTTTTAAATAAATTTTGAGTTAGATTAAGGTTCGAAACCCAAAATCTAAAATTTTAAAATAAAACGATATTGTTTATAATTTTTAAAAATAAAAATATATTTAGTCAGCCTTGGCCAAAATTCAAACGATCTCAAACTAAGGTAAAAATCTTCAAATTTGATCGAACTTTAAATTAATGCTTAAATTTAAATATAAAATTTTGGGTTATGCTCTAAGCTAAAAAAGAGACTAATCATAAGTGTAGACTAGTTGATAGTGACTATCATATGATTAGTAGAACTTGGAATAATTTTATGGTGGGGTTAGGCAATAGCTTTCTCTGTATCATCATGGGTCCTTTTCTATCTTGCAACCAAATCTAACCCTAAATCTTCTACACACAAAATGCATATAATATCTGTCTTTCTGAAATCTAAATTGGACCACAAAGGTCGCTTTTAAAGAAAGCTATAATTAAAATCTACAAGCATTTTTTATTTCTTAAAACTCAAACGACTTCAAACTAGGTAAAAATTCTCAAATTTGATCGAACTTTAAATCAACGCTTAAATTTGAATATAAAATTTTGGGTCAAACTCGAGCCTAAAATAAGAGATTAATTATATTGACAAATCGGAAGTGTAGACTATTTGATAGTGACTATCATATGATTAGTGAAATGTTGGTTAGGGTGGTTGCTTAGAAATTGGAATAATTTTATGGTGGGTTTAGGCAAATATCTTTCTCAATATCATCAGGGGTCCTATTCTATCTTAGAGCCAAGCCTAACCCAAAATCTTCTACACACAACAATCATATAATATCTATCTTTTTGAGATCTAAGTTGGATCACAAAGGTCGCTCTTAAAGAGAGCTACAATTGAAATCTAAAAGTATTTTTGAATTCCTAAAAACTACAGAAGAAATACACTAAAATAGAAAAATCTTCTGTACACCACAATCATATAATATCTATCATTTTAGGATCTAATTTGAACCACAAAGATCGCTTTTAAAGAGAATTACAATTAAAATTTACAAGCATTTTTGAATTCTTAAAAACTACGGAAGGAATACACTTAAATAGCATTACTTCAGTTCAAATAAAAAAAATTATTTTATTTAATAATTAAAGATTAAATTGATCAAATAACGTAATTTTAGTAAATTTTAGAATAACATATTTTGAAGTACCAATTTTTTTGATTTTTTTAATTTAGTTCTAAACTTTTTAAAATTTTTAATTAAGTGACTCGTTTTTTAAAACATTGGCAATTCAATTTAAAACTTTAAATTTTATTAGCATTTTAATCACCTTTAACAATGATATATACTAATGGATATATAAGCATCCACGTGAACTAAAACACAACCCATGGCCTAACTCATAATTCATTTCAAATAAATATTAGTCCATATGGATGCCTATGTGTTCATCAACTTATCATGTAGATACTTAAAGGTGGTTCTACCGAACTATAATTTTGAACCAAGTTATTAGGTTTTAGAATATTAGTTACTTAATTAAAAATTTTGAAACATTTAGTACTAAATTGAAAAAAATCAAAAAATTATGACACTTTAAAATCTATCATCTTTAAATTTTTGATACAATGATATAATTTTATCTTAAATTAGTTAGAGGTCAGATTTCGAGTTGTCCTAGTCAAAATAAATTCTTGCCAACCCTAAGAAATAGTGATTTATACTTACCAAAAAGAGAAGAGTAACTAACAACCTAACTTTCCATGGTAGTAATGGCAATATAGAGTGGTAATGGTACTTCTTATTTTTGCAAAATGTTGAAGATTCATTTTCCAACATTTGGTGGTCCTTCCTAACAACTTGGAAGGTTCATTTATGAAATGTCCATGGCTTGGCTCATCATTATTATTGCCGCTTTTTCAAGGATCTAGCTCCACACACACACTTGGAGCTTCTATAAAAGTGAAGAACATCCTCCTTTTTAATAGTTCTTTCATTTAAAGTTTTGAAGGTAAAAACGAATCTGAGTTGTCAAAAGTGTATGAAGTCTGTGTCCATGCAATCTTGCTTTAGAAAGCCAAGATCTTGAAAATATTGAAAGAATAAGGTTTTGGATTCGTAAAGAAAGAAAGTGCTTCCTTAGGCTGTGTTGATGATAAGTTGTTTAGATGTGTTCATTTCTCGGGTGCCAACCAAAAGGAATCGTATATGAGCTTTTACTATATACCAAAAAAAAAAAAGAACCCACTAGTCTTTTTTTAAGAGCAAAATACTCAAATTCTTATTCATGATGATAAAACTCACTCAAAAATTGAGGAGTATAAACCCAAATCTGTAGATGCGCAAAGCGAATAGATGCTCGAGCTAAAGAATGAACACGTCTATTGGCTTGCCTACGAATCCACCTATAAGAAATATTCGGTAGCGATAATAACAAAGTCTTATATTCACAAATAACAGTACCCAATTCGGAAAGATCAAAGTTTGGTGAGTTAAGTGCCCACTAGTTAACAAAACATTTGTGGATTGAGTTTGAGTTAAGCCACAGGCTATGGTATGGTTTTAGGAATCAAAATCTAGTTGGAAGTTTGGGAAATAAGTGTTACAAAATGATTTTATTAGGATCTCTTTGTTTCTAATTTTCTTTTTTTTGTTTTATTATAAAATTTAGGGAAAATATGTTTTTTTTTAATGATTTCTGTTTTATTTTTTTTATTTTTTCAGTTTTTATAATTTATTAAAACTGTTAAAATTTGTTCTCATTTTTTATAATTTAGTTTACCATCAACTGAATATATGACATTTAGTTATTGAATATTATCAAATAATAAAAATTTTGATTGATATGATTTAATTGTTTAATTAATTTTAATTTTAATCTAATAAAAATATTTTAATTTTAAAATATCTTAAATACAGAAATTTCAAATAAAGACTAGTTTTATAGTTAAAATAGATATTAATTTATAAATAAAATTTCACATGTTAAATTATTAATTTTAATAAAATGTAATATATTTTTACTAATATTTTGTCAAAAAATATTAGATAAGAGATTAAAATAAAATTATTTAATTAATTAATTTAGTATTTAGATTTTGTCTGATATTTAATTATTATCAATAATAAAAGTATGACACCAACAATTAAACAAATATCACCAAACAATCCCTTAATTAGCAACCAATATAATTACAATACTCCGATGGTAAATACATCAAGTTGAATTTTAAATAAAAGAAGTAAAATTTTAATTTTAGAGTAAAAAATAAACTAAAGAGGAAATTTTCTATGAAAAAAAAACATATATTTCATAGAATGTGAATGCCCATTATTGGACTACCCATCACCGCCAACCATGTTAAGTATCAATAAGCCCAATTTCAAACTCACGAGGCACACTAACCCATTAAGTCCTATAAGCCTTCAAGTAATCCATGTTTGCTATACTCAAAAGCCCAAATTACTTAAATCCATCTTAAATAAACCTTTGGTCCAACACTACTAGGCCTAGTGACATTTTTTTTGGAAAATTTTATATAAAATTTTGAAAATCTTATCTCATTCATCATGGTTTCTACTTCTTTTTAATAATTTTGGAAATTCTATTCCTGAGTTTTTTTGGATAAATTTAAGATACACGTAATAATTTATAAATTATGTACTTTTAAATGATTTATTTAACAAATTAGTGATAAATTCAATATAATTAATACTTGTAAATTTTAGTGTATCTTTGCTCTTAATCAATCATCTCTTTAAATTACTAAAACTAAATTAACTTAATCATTTTTACCATAACTTGAATTTATAACTTTTAAATTAGTAGGCACATGGGGCAATTTATGTGTTAGTTATAAATAATACACTTAGTTTGCTTTAAAGTACAAAATATTTGATCTAATTTAATTTAAAGTCTGAATATATCTTTTTTTAATGGAAATGATGCATCTAAATTATATTAGTAGTGTCAAAATGCAAAGCATCATACAAAAAAGATGGTGGGCATATCACCTATTTTAAATCAGGCATAAAACCAACAATACGGGCAATACTATGAGCTGCTTGGTTTGCTGATTTGTGAATAAATTGAATAGTTATTGCTGGCAACAAAGACAAAAGGTGTTTGCAATCTTGGACAATTGCATCAAAATAAGAGAAGTCAATAATAGCAGACTATAAATCATTTATTAAAAGTAAAAAATCAGACTCTCCAACTTAATCTAAGGTCAAACTTTAGCTCAGAATGTGGGTCTTGGGTCTTTTCAAGTCTAACCCTGATCCAACATATTGCCATCACTAAATTTTCAATCTTTTTAGCTTTCAATGAATGTCATTATAGTGACCAAAGACCATTTATAAAGTGTACCTCTAATGGTATCTCTATGGCTCTCCAAAAGCTTATCATCACAATTTAATAATTGGGTCTCTCGTTTGATCTTTGTTATATACATTTCCTGAAATTTTGTAACTATTGATAAAAAAAATATTTTACATATTTGTGGAAATAAATTTTTAATTTGAATATAACATAATTCTGTTGTATTCAGTATGTTTATTGAATAAGTAAGTATTTTTATCATAATTTCCGAAATTTTATATGACTCGAATTTAATATTATCAATTTGATATGAACTTCTTGAGTTTTTTTAAATATTATCAATTAATGAGAAATTGAGTACCCGATTTGTCCTGTGCCACATATGACTAATTTGTGAATCAATGCATATGGTCAATGGCCTCATGATAACCATGTTCATCTTCAAAAGCAAACATCACCAAACAAAAAAGAAAAAGGGCAAAAAGGGATTCCTCGAGAAAACTCTCATGGAAATGATCGATCATGTATCAAGTGTATACATATATATGGTAAGGTTGACAATTTGGCCTAACTTGATTAAGTACGATTAAAAGTTGGAAGTTTCAAATTGGAGTTAACTAAATTTCAGCTACATTTAAGATCGAAAGATTATCGCAGTCTAATCCAAATCAGTTTGTTTAATAGTCAGAGAACTTATAACTAAAATGACCATAACTAAACTTTTGTTTAATTGGGTTTATATTACTACAGCTTTTGTCAGCAAAATTTTCTTCTATAGACATTTTCTGAGAAGAAATTTTAAAAAAAATCGTTTAACTGTTTGGCTGTAATTTAAAAAAAGAGTTTTTTTTAATGAACTCCATATAGGTTGACAATATAAAAATAAAAAGCACTTTTAATTTTAACTATTTTTTTAATAATAAAAATTATTTATGCATATAAAAATTATTTAAAATATATTAAACAATATACAAAGTACAATATATTAATTATTATATAATTTTAAACCATATGAAACATAAATGAGAATATATCTAACCAAATCTTTTATATAGATTATAATATAAGTAAACTAATATCGAAAATAAATATTAAAACATATAAAAAAGTTAAATAATATTATATAAATCCCAAAATAAATATTCAAGTTGAGTAAATAGTTAAATACATAATAAACGAGAAGATAAGTTTGTGGATATTCTAGGAATTATATGTAAAATATAAGAACAAAAAGGACTAAAAAATAGACTCATTAATTGATTTAAAAAATATATCTTAAAAAACGCTTTTTTGAGAAGCTCCAAATTTGAACTTCTTAAAAAATTATATTTTAGCTAATAAAAAAGTCACATATATTAAATTTATAGTCAAACATCAATTTTTCTTCAAAAAAATTTTGTGGTGAAAAAAAAAACTTATTAACCTCTCAAAAATCCATTCAAACATGCACTAAAAAACTTATAATCAAGACAATGTTATTTTGCTTGAACCTGGATCAAATTTTCGATTGCCTACGGATCCAAGAAGACCTAAGTCGAACTTGTCAAACCTAATATATATGGAGAGGATAAGATTCTTGTGTCTTCCAAAAAGAAAATTTGGCATGATTACACCAATATTCAAAGCCTCCTTGCGATCATATCTTGATAAGAATCTCAAGTACAGATTGTTGAATAAGTAGAAACACCATGTGTGTGTGCATTTATAAATTCTTTTTAAATCTATCGAAGCTATATTCAAAGGTTGGTACATGGCCATATGTATCTTCTTTGGTAGTATAAACCAATTGAGTTGAAGTCCGGATCTGGCTTCTTGTCGTCTCTATTACTAATAACCACATTACAAAGATATATCTTCAACCATTAGATACTATTCGTAGCATCGAATGATGGTGATCTTTGATATCTCTTGCGAATGTGTATCTTCCCTTGCTTGCCAAGAAAATGGGTTTATCTTCTCCTCTTACCTTCCACACTGAAAGTTTTAAGTCAAATTTAAACTAATCTTGAATAATTAGGCACATGAATCTCGCTCAAACCCTTATGAACCTTATTCTTTATTAGAAAGGACGAAATTAAGGATACGAAGAAGAAGATGAAGATCACGTAAAACTGCATCATATCGAGACAACTAATATGAGATATGCATGCCTTGGTTTCAGCCATGAATGGTGGGTTTTTTGACATGGGGTCTTTTCTTTAATTCCGTCGTTTGAATAGCTGAAGTTGTCATACGTTGTCTTTTGACCATTCTGGTCCTTCTTCATGCGTGCACCCAATTTTTCTTCTACCTTATCCTCTAACTGTTCATAATGTTTTCTTACATTAAAATATGTTTCCTTTCTGGTTAAATGCGTTCTTTTACATTTTCCTTTCTTCTTTTCTCACAATGACTCTTCAAAGAAAAGAATAAAAAGTAAAAGATAATGACTTAAATACATTTTAGAAAAGATCACAAATTTTGAAAATTATATTAAAAAAACCTCTTAAATTTCAGTTAATAATGAACTAATCAAATATCAATAGTATGATAATCCAACTTATCTCTTAAACTTAAATCAAATCAATTAAACTTTATTTAAATTAATAATTTAAGATAATTATAATAATTTATTAATTTGAGTATAATTTAATTTGTTTGGCTTGAATTTAATAATTGGATTGAACCGTCATGTAAGCAATATTTGACTGATTTAAATACGACAATTATATCACGTATATTTGTCATTATTTTTTAATTGAAATATAAAAATAAGAATTTTTTTTAGAAAATTAAAAATTACAAAGGGTTTTTTTCCAAAAATTTTAAAAATTAATAAAATTTTAAAGCTAAAGAAACTATATATCATTTATCCAAAAGGAAAAATGAGGAGCTAATGACTAAGCAAACTGTAACCTTATGCATTATAACAGTGTTCATGAACTCCTTTTTTCTTTTCCCCTTTTCTCTCGCGGATAAGAACTGGAAGGTTAACCTACAACACCTAAAGTTTGTTAATAAAAGAGACAGATTCATGAACAGGCAATCCAAACGTCTACTCAGTACTCATACCAGAAATAAAGGGCAAAAGAAGATTTAAAAGGTAAAGAAAAAAAAAGAACAATTTGAAATCCCATCGATTTTAAAATGACATTATTTCAATGTTCGGTCCAATTAATTTAGATCATTTACTCGAATCGGCCGCCCCTTTCCCTCTTCCTCCCCCGAACCTAAAATTGAACTGATTTGCTATCACTAGAGTCAACTCAACACCTAGAATTCGCCACTTTTTGCACTGAAACATGCCCTATACGATAAATCAATCGATCATAAAGCTGAAGTTATCTAAACTTTATTAAAGGATGTATTTCTTTACAGCTAAGTAACTCCTACTATACTTAGTCAATATATTACTTTATTTAGAAGGAAAACGAGCCTCATGTTGTAGAACACATCTCCAAAGAAAATTTGGAGTTTATTTCACTTTTTATAAAGTGGAAAATCTGATGCAAACATGAACCATGCTCTTTAGTCTCAGATTGCAGCTTTAATTGCTACAATCTAAAATGCTACAGAGAGCCAAAACAAAGCAATCGGTGCAACAATAACATCGAGAGTCCGCTGGAACGCAACATCCGGAGAGATTTAGCATTACCTGACAATATTCATATACGATAAAGTGGTTATTTTCGACAGACCATTTATAATGTAAAATAATAAAAAAATTTAAATAAATACTTATAAATAAATAAATAAATATATAATATATAATGCAATATGTGATACATTATAAATAGAATAAGAATAAATCAAATAAACAAATTACAAGAATAAATTAAATCAGCTATTATAAGAATAAATAAAACTAGAAAAATCATTTTTGATAATATGCAAAAATAAATAAAACCAGTCTCAATATTGATCGAAGATGAGGTTTTAAATTTATTATATTAATTAAGTTTCATGGGTTTTAAAATCAAATTAAAAAGACTATTATGTGTCAGTGTGTCACGTCAGCCGAAGATCACAATATGTTCCTCTACCTTTTATATACGAATTGTATTATTGTAATATTTTTTATTTTAATATTAAAATAGGTTAATTATTAAAAAAATTTAAATTTTTGTTAAATTTTTAATTCTAGTCTGAAATTTAAAAAGTAGTAATAATGTGTTCAAATTTTTAATTTTTTAATTATAATCCAAACTTTAAAAAGTAGCAATGAAATGTTCAAATTTTCAATTTTCTTCAACTCTAGCCCGATGTTATTTGATATTCTCCCGATACCATCAACCATTTGTTTTCTGTATGTTCTTTTAACCCTCCAAATACTCTCGCATTACAACATACTGCTCTAGTAAACTCTTCGTTTTTAGCTCGTTCTCCTTATGTCTTTAGTGTGAGGACATCGAAGCTACGTAATCTGAAAATCAAAGGGTAAAGGCATCGAAAAAACAAACTGAAAACTAAGTGGAAACTTGAAATCAAAGAGTAAGGTCGTCGAGACTGTGTAATCTGATTTAGGTCATTTTTAAACATCGACATCATTTCATTAATCTTCATTTGTTGTGTTAATTTTGACTGAAGTGTATTAATAGTTAAAGTTTCTGAAACACGTGACAAGTCATGTAAGCAAATTTAACGGAAACATTAGTGATATGCTATAATTTAACAAATTTGAAAGTTTAAGCATTTTATTTCTACTTTTTAAAGTTCGAACTATAATTAAAATTTTGACGAAAGTTTGAGTTTTTTAGTAATTAATCGTAAAAATATTTAGGGATGATAATAACCTAAATTTGTTCAAACAGTCAAAATTAAGGTTCCGATTAAAACAATGTTATTATGAAGTTTGATAAAATTAATTTTAAATTAGACTTCTAAATTTGATTTAAACTCAGTCAATTTGGGATTTTTTTTGTCAATTCAAACTCATTTCTAAAATATTCTTTGCCTTTTTTACAATATCTTGTATTTTAATATTTTTCAAAACTACATCATATTTCTAGATAAATAAATTAGCACTGTTTGGCAAACAACGGATTGCATTAACTATTAGTTGATTCTATCAGCGGTTAGCTGATTATATCAATCGATTTGACTAGCAAATAACACCGACTGTTTATTAAAGATGTTTGGTAAAATTAACTATTTAGTATTAATTGTTGATGTATAAAATAATTTATGAGGACATGATTTTTTTTTAAAAATAAAGGCATAAATATTATAATTCTTAGTATTCTGTTGAATATTCTTATAAAAATTTAGATATAGATATTTAATTTTACAAAAATTAAGTTTATAAGTTTATAATAATAATAATAATAATAATAACAATAACAATAACAATAACAACAACAACAACAACAACAACAACAACAACAACAACAACAACAATAATAATAATAATCCAATATTAAATTCTTTATTAATATGAATGATGTAGCGAGCTATATTGTATTAGTAATTTTCATATACTATGTATGAATTTTCTTATTTAACAAATTAAAAATATCTATAATTATAGTATGACACAGATACGATATATAGTAGTTATATACTAAAAATATTAATTTGATGTAACTCTTATGTTCAAAAACTTAATATTATGGTATTTTAAATGTAAACTAATATTATAAAATTAAATAAAGATTAAAACGTTTAATTAACTCCTTCGTTATATTCTTCTAAATTTCACGACATAATTGTACAATAAAAAAAAACCAACTTTGAAAATATTCAGAGCAAAAGTAGAAAGTAAAGTGAAAGACAATATTGTTATTAGACAAACAGCTAACTTCAAAAGTTCCTCTTATAGAGTTTTTAGAAATCAACTTATTGGAGTTAAATAAACTAATTAATAAGTCATTTACCAACCACATCAATAATTTTTTGAGACGATCAAAAAGTTAACTTTTATTCAATAAACTAAAATACAGTTCATAAGTAATTTGTCAATCACATCGATTGTATTCTATGTTATAGTCCAAGATATGTGAGACAACATTTGGCCCAATTATATTTTGAAAAAAAGTAATATTACCATATCTTGGTAGATGAACTTAATTATTAGAGCACAGCACATTAGCTTTGGTTTCTTGTGGATGTACGTGCAAGCCCATGCATGTCAAACTAAGACACCTCCGCTGCCTGCAACACAAAAAAACCTCCACGAGTGATCGAACTAAAAAGAAAATGAAAGTTCATATCACACACTTGCGAGCATTAAAGAAAAAGGAAGGCAGTCCCATGGAAGCCGCCTTTATATGATGAGGAATTATGCATTTTCATCGCTTGTGCACGAGGAATGGTGCTAAAGAACAGAAAGTTAGGCTTCGATGGACCAACTTTCTTCAATGCTCTCTCTCTATTTCTCTATCTCTGTCTCTTGTTCACTTCTTATAATAGAGTAAAAGTGGGCCTGCAAGAACTAGGATTCTCTGTACATCGGATCTGTTGCAATCTTTCATTGCCTCCACTGCTTCCTAACCCATAGTGGTACTTCTCTCCTCTATTATTGTTTCAATTTTCCATGAATCCATAGATAAGATCAATGGAGAAGAAGACGAGAGCCTTGCTTAGGAAATTATAAAAAATGGGTTTCTATTACACCAACTTCAAGAGAAGTGGATACATTTTCTACAAGCTATAAATGCAGCATGGAAGTTACTGACTATAGAGTTAATTATACTACTCGAATTCTTATGATTGGACTGTTTAAAATTTTAATTCTTATATTTTAAAAATTATTATTCATCTTCTTGTAATATTGTTTACCTACCATATAAATCATTTTGTCATATTTTGTTATTTTTCTTTTATTCATAACTCTAAAATGAGTTGTTTTAAAAATGAAGAATTATAATACAATATCGTCTTGAGTAAAAATAAATTAAAAAGTATCAAAATATTGCAAAAAAATAGTGTGATACCTAAATAATACTATAAGAATAGGTAATTGATAATTTTCATAACATAAAAATTAGAATACTAAAATCAAATTATATAAAGTTTCAGTATAATTAACCCTAATTTTGATGCAAAACCTACCAACTTCACTTTCTTGCAACTTCTTTATATGGATTGAAACCGATCATAAAACAACTTTGGTTTGTAATTGTCAAAAATAGAATAAAAGAAGGTTGGAGTTGTTATATTTTCATACATGGTAATAATCCCTTAAAAGAAGACTTAATCTTCGAACTTTGATAGGATTGATCGTTTCTTATATATGTTTAGTTGTGTATGTGATAATATTGTTGTCTGTGAAGGCAAGTTAAACCGACCTCAAATTGTAAATAAGACCTCAAGCAAACTCAACCCCACTTGTAGAATTGTGCTTTCAAAATCAGAAAGGTATATATAAACACCCTTTAGTTGATGGTATTAACTTTTTTGTTTTTTTTAGTTGTTGTATAGGACGGGATCTCAAATCAATGGTAGGCTAAAGACAACGTGAAAGAGCAATTTGATTGAATGGGCAAAGAGAAAAATGGATTAAGAGCAAAAAGGGGTAGCTTTTAGTGTTGATAAAGGCCAATAAGAGAGCGATTGAAGAAATGGGATGTAGAAAGCTAGGACCCCTTTGCCTTTAGTTGTGGTATAAGGTCATGTGTAAGTGTATATGCCAGTAGAGAGTGAGTGGGGTTAGAGGGCAAAGGGATAGAGAAAGAAAGTGCGAGTGACAATGGAAGTAGCCTTCATCCCCTCTGGACTTGCTCCCACCAAAACCGTGTTATATATTGCTTCTATCTTCACATTACTTGGAATATCTACGTAGGACTTGATTAGGACTTTTGTTTTTGTTCAACTTAAGATGGTAAAATTACAATAGAATTATTGTTGATATTTTAGTTCTAATCTAACTCAAAAAGTAATAGATTAAGTGCAAAATAATCTCGTTTTAATCAAGTTCAAGTCTAAGAGTATCGACTTGGTGTAATTTTAACTAATTTTGATCAAAACATCGGCATTTTATTTAAATTATGAAAATGATTAAATTAATCAACTAAAACAACGTTACTTCAGTAAATTTTAACAAGATGATTTCAATTTTTAAATTTTAGATTACTTGTAAGTCGAAAATAGAACGCACCAAATTCTCCACGTGATTTTAAAAAGTCAATCTATAAAATCTTGGTTTTAGGATTTAGATGGGAAAGCTTCACTAAGCCTTCAGAAATCATTATTCTTGCATAATCAATTAAGTATAAGCTGCTTGTGTTTGTAAACAAGTAGATGAAGCTTTTAAGTTCAAAGTCTTTCACATTCAAGCACAAAGTTCCATTCAAAAGCCATATGATGATCACAACATTTCAAGATTTAGGAAGGGTAAAACTGTTAAAAACAGTACACCAGCAGAAATAAAAAGGAAAGATGAAGGTTTTTCATTGTTGTGTCTCTACAAGAAATCGACCCAGCTAGATATAAGGTAGGGTCTAACAAACTTTTTACAAAACGACAAAAAATAATCATTGTCTATGTAACAGAAAAAACATTTATTTATATATTCTCAACACTCTCCTTCAAGTTGGATGGTGATATATGTCAATCACACCCAACTTGGATAGTAAGTAGTCATGTTGATGATTGCCAAGCCCCTTCGTAAAAATGTCCGCCAATTGATCCTTTGTTGAGATGTGTTTAGTTTCCACAAAACCATTCTGAATACTTTCTCTCACAAAATGACAGTCAATCTCTATGTGTTTAGTCCTCTCATGATAAACTGGATTCGTTGCGATTTGTATTGCAGCCTGATTATCACAATAAAGAACAACGGGTTTATTGCCCTTGATTCCTAGTTCTGCTATCAGTCCAAGTAACCATTTTAACTCAGCAACAGTGGAACCCATGCTTCTGTATTCAGCCTCTGCTGAAGACCTTGACATTGTACTTTGTTTCTTTGATTTCCAAGAGAGTAGACAGTTGCCAAACTTAATACAAAATCCTGTCACAGATTTCCTTGACATAAGGCAAGATGCCTAATCAGAATCACAATAAGCAATTAACCTTGGGTTTTTTGATGAACTGAGAAGAATTCCCTATCCTGGATTCCTCTTGACATATCTAACAACTCTCAATGCGGCTTCATAATGAGATTTTTTTGGTTTCTGCATAAATTGACTCAAATGCTACACACTATAGGTTATATCTGGTCTAGTATGTGTCAGATATAGAAGTTTCCCAATCAATCTTTGGTAAACAGTAGCATATGTCAAGACTTCATCATCAACTTTCAACTGTAAAGATTCATCAAAATCTGTAGTAGTTAACTTTAGATTTTGTTCCAATGGAGTAAATGCTGGCTTTGCTCCAGTTAATCCAAGATCCTGAATCAACTCAAGTGCATACTTCCTCTGACTTAACACTATACCTTTATTTGATCTTGAGACTTCAATCCCAAGAAAGTATCTTAGGTTTCCAAGATCCTTCATTTTGAAATTCTGATGTAGTATGGCCTTCAATTCATCAATCAAGCCACTGTCATTTCCAGTTATTAACAAATCATCAACATAAATCAGCATGACGACTAGTTTAGAACCTTCATTCTTAGTAAACATAGAGTAATCATGTTTACTCTGAGTATAACCATTATGAACAAGAGCCTCAGTTAACTTCAAATTCCATTGTCTGGATGCTTGCTTCAAGCCATATAGGGATTTGAGTAACCTACATACCCTATTCTCCCCTTGGTTACCAAATCCCTGAGGTAAAGCCATAAAAACTTCTTCTTGCAAATCTCCCTGCAGAAAAGCATTATCTACATCCATTTGGAATAAAGGCCAGTGAAACATAGCAGCAAGAGCTATAACAGTTCTAACAGTAACATGCTTGGCCACTGGAGAGAAAGTGTCTTGAAAGTCG
>JAOTAX010000197.1:39082719-39098971 GCA_025629825.1 Erythroxylum guanchezii
TGACACTGTTTTTATGTTCTGTCAACTACAACCAAACACATTTCTGTCCTCGAGACGGAGACAGTTTTATCTGTTTTATCTATCACAACCAAACACTGCATTATCTCCAATTTTTGTTCTTTTCCGTCTCCAAATTTTTGTTCCGTTCTGTCTCTACATACGAGAGACAACAACCATACGCAGCGTTATGGTTATATCTCCATTCTCCCTCCCTCTCACACCAATCACCACCGCCGTCAGCTCAGCCCTCAACAATCGACATCCCTTCATCGCGCTAGTCACCAATCATCACCTGACTCACCCCTTCCCCCTCTATCCCCTACCGCCTTCTCTTTGCTGCCCCTCCAGTAGTCCCTTCGCATCGCCGCTTATTACTCTGCTTCCCAGCTGTCTCGCAGTTGTGTTTTTTGGCTTATCTTTGGCACCCACCCACCATCAAGGTAAAATATACACGTAATGTTTTATAAAATACTAAATATAGGATCGTTACCTTAGGTGAGGTGTATTCGCGACGTTACACGGGTGTGTACGTAACCATGTATGTGACCGTCTAAGTCATTGTCTATTTTTGCGCACTTGAACGAACACTTATATGCTCGTAACACGTGGATTAGTCCAGCTGAAAGAAGATGATATTAAGAGGTCAAATATTTTTTACCCTTAATCTTAAAAGAGGGAAAAATGAAATGACTATAACAAATAAAATTTTTTATAGCTTCTATAGTAATTGGTGATGAATATCTACTATCTATGATTGATACCAAAAGATTTAAGATATTTTGCAACTCAAAACAACCATCCTCCAAAGTTCCAAGTTGGTATACATTGAAGTAGGACATTATGAAGATATACGAGGATAAGAAAAAAGAAATTTTAAGAACACTATCGAGTATTGAAGGACAGATTGCTATTACGATTTACAACAGACGTGTAGACAACCGATAATCAAAAGAAGAGTTATATGGTGGTGACAACACATTTTGTTGACAATTACTGGACTTTACACGATAAACTTTTGAGGTAATTTATATTATTTAATATTATTATCATTTACCTTTTTATTATGTTATGATTGATGTTGGTAATATTTGTACATCATAGGTTCATTTATGTGCTGACTTCACATACAAGTGAAAGGTTAGCAATCGTGTTGGAAATTGTTTGATAGATTTTAATATGAAAAGCAATTATCCACTATAACAGTTGAAAATTGTAGCGCGAATGATGCTATAACTAAAAGTTGAAGAATTAGGATACGAGTTGAGAGTTTGCTATTTGGTAGAAGGTTATTCTATATGTGTTGTTTTGTGCATATTATGAACTTAATTTTGAATGATGGATTTGATTTCATAACGGAAGGGATACATTCAGTTTGAAATAGGATTATAATATATTAGAGTGCAACACCTAAAAGAGTTGAGGAATTTGAAGAAACTACACGACATCTTTGCATTATGACTGTGAAGATATGAGTTTTGGATTGTCCAATTAGATGGAGCTCAACCTTCAAAATGTTGGAGCCGATAGTCCAACATGTTCATGTGTTTACCAGGCTAAGACCAACAAATTCTCGGTACACTTACATCTAACTTCACACTGTTACTTTAGCACTATATGTAAGATAAAGAAAGCTTTATCTGATTGGATGTTTGATTCCAATGAGATTATTCAAGTTATGGAAGAGCAGATAATAGAGAAGCTGAATTCTTATTAATGTTAAAGAAAGTAAAGCAAAGAATAAATGTAGTCGTAGGAAAAAAAGTGTTGATGCAAAGTAAAAGGCTACTGCAATTTCAATTCACAAAACAAAGGTCAAGTACACCATTTAAATGAAGACTAGACTCAACTGACAGAAGCAACAAATAGGGAAACGAGACCCACTAACACACCACTAAGACTAAATTTCAAGAACTGATAACTACTATTATTTTGACTAAGCTAAATAACCTGACTCCTAAAAATACTAAACTGCATATAACTGACCCCTAAACAATAGAAACAACTAACAGTAATTTCTAAATCACTATTCAACACACCCCCTTGATTTAAAATTACAGACTCCAAGTTTTTGTCGGAAATAATCATGCTTTGCTTGAGGAAGTGCCTTTGTAAGGACATCAGCAACTTGATGACCAGTGTTGCAAAACTTCAACTCGATCTTACCTTCTGCTGTCAAATTACGGATAAAATGATAGCGAATGTCAATGTGCTTTGTCCTACTGTGAAAAGCTGGATTCTTTGTCATTGCTATTGTTGCCTTGTTGTCACAAAATATTTTTGATGCACCTTCATGCTTACAATGAACATCAACCAGTAATCTCCGCAACCAAAGTGCTTGACAAGCTGCTGAAATTATAGCAACATATTCAGGTTCCGATGACGACAATGCTACCATATCTTGTTTCTTTGAACTCCAAGAAATTGCTCCTGAGCCCAAGCTAAAAACATTACCGAAAGTACTTTTTCTGTCATCTATACATCCTGCCCAGTCACTGTCAGTGTATCCAACTAGCCTAAAGTCTGCATGCTTAGAATACCAAATCCCGAAATCAGAAGTCCCTGCAATATAGCGTAGAACTCTTTTGGCAGCACCTAAATGTTGTACTGTAAGATAGTGCATATACCTGGACAACACACTAACAGCAAACATGATATCAGGACGCGTGTGTGTCAGGTAGTTTAGACCTCCAATCAACCTTCTGTAGTAACTTGGATCAACAGCCTTAGTGCCATCCTCAAGCTGCAGTTTCTCATTCACATTTATGGGAGTAGCAACCACTTTGCAATTATGCGTACCAAATCTAAACAAAAGATCCATTGCATACTTTCTTTGTAAAACAAAGATCCCATCTTCACCCTGTTTCACTTCAAGGCCAAGAAAATATTGCAAAATTCCCAAATCTGACATTTCAAATTCCTTCATCACACTTGACTTAAAATCAGCAATCAAACTTTCACATGATCCCATATAAATCATATCATCAACATAAATGCAAACCACAAGAAAATCATTCGTACCTTGTCTTCTCACATAAAGCATGGGCTCACTTTCACTTCTTTCAAACCCATTATCCAAGAAGTATGTATCAATCTTGTTGTACCAAGCCCGTGGCGCTTGCTTTAGCCCATAAAGAGCCTTTTTGAGCTTGTATACTTTGCTCTCACTGCCACTAACAATAAAGCCATCAGGTTGAGAAACATAGACCTCCTCCTCTAGTTCCCCGTTGAGGAATGCAGATTTTACATCAAACTGGTACACAAGCCAGTCGAGCTTAGCAGCCAACGATAGCAAAGTTCTCACTGTTTCAAAACGAGCAACGGGTGAGAAAGTCTCATCATAGTCAATGCCTTGATGTTGTGCATACCCCTTAGCTACAAGCCTTGCTTTGAATCTCTCTGTACTCCCATCTGCATTATACTTAATCTTGAACACCCATTTGAGTCTTATGGGTTCCTTGTGATCAGGAAGATCCACCAAATCCCATGTCTTGTTCTTCTCAATAGTTAACATCTCCGCCATCATTGCATCACGCCAATTTTCTGATTGCACTGCTTCCTCAAAGGTTGTGGGTTCTGTGACATATAGAGCAAAAGAACAATTTTCATAGATCTCTCTAAGTGATCACTTACCCCTTGGTGGAGACTCACTGGAAGAAGTACTTGGAGTGGAATTGCTGCTGCTGGATAGGCTGGAATTTTGGCTATTTACTGGACTAGTGCTTGCTGTTAGAGAGTTTTCTGGTGGAGAGGAGATGGGTAGTGTTGTAGGTGCTTGACCACTAATATCATCAGTAAGTAACTGAGGCTGTGAACTCTCATTGGCAGTGCTAAAGTTCCAACTTGCTGCTTCATCAAACATTACATCTCTCCTAATGATAACCTTGCCACTTATAGGATTATATAACTTATAAGCTTTGGATTGAGTGCTATAGCCGATAAATACACATTTTTCAGATTTTTCATCAAGCTTTTTACGAACTTGAGAAGGTACCAAAGCATAAGCTATACAACCAAAGACACGCAAGTGGCTTACCTTAGGCTTTTTACCTCTCCATGCTTCATATGGTGTTTGATTAAGGACTGCCTTAGTGGGTGAGATGTTCAGCAAATACACGGCAGCAGCTACAGCTTCAGCCCAAAAACACTTTGGCATACCCTTTTCTTGCAACATGCTTCTCCCCATTTCCACAACAGTGCGATTTTTCCGTTCGGCTACACCATTCTGCTCCAGTGTATATGAGGTTGTGAGTTCCCTGTGAATGCCATTCTCCTCACAAAAGGTGTTGAAGTCATTTGATACAAACTCACCACCACGATCTATTTGTAGAGTCTTGATTGGCCAGCCACTTTGCTTCTCAACAAATACCTTAAACTGTTTGAAACTCACAAATGATTCAGATTTGAATTTCAAAAAATATACCCAGCTCATCCGAGAATAATCATCTGTAAAGAGTAGAAAATAGCGACTCCCACCTAGCGACTCAACACTCATGGGACCACATAAATCAACATGCACTAACTCTAAGCAAGTACTAGCTCGCCATGACTTGCCTACTGGAAAGGAACTTCTCTTATGCTTTCCATAAACACATCCTTCACAGAAACTAAGAGTATCAATCTTAGGTAAACCAACATCCATATCTTTACGACCCAACAATTGCAACCCCTTAATGTTCAAATGACCATACCGCAAGTGCCACAAACTCGCCTCAGTATTTCCATTAGCAACTAAAGCACAATTTTTAACATCAGAAACTTCTAATGGAAACATTCTATTTTGAGTCATCCTAACATCAACAACTTTCAACCCTGACTTCTTGTCACGAATGCTACATGTATCATCATCAAACATAATCGAATATTCACTAGACATCAATTGCCCCACACTTAACAAATTATGGGCTAAAGAGGGAACATATTGGACATCATGAAGAAGCTTTATATTGCCATTAGAAGTTTGGATAACAATAGTACCTCTCCCTTCAACTTTCATGAGCTTGTCATCTCTGAGCCGAACCTCGGACTTTTGTGATTCATCAAGCTGCTTGAACAACTGCCTCATGCCAGTCATGTGATTAGAGCAACTACTGTCTATCAACCAGACATCATTGGATACTGCATCTGCAAGGGAGTGAGCCATGAACATATTGCTTTCTTCTTCTGGCTTCTTTGTGAAATTTGCTTGATTTTGCTCATTCCTCTGCTTCGCCCAACAATCAGCTTCCCTGTGCCCAAATTTTTTGCAGTAATAACATTCAATGCCACTCTTAATCTGTCGACGATCACCACCAGATGAACCTCGACCTCTGCCATGACCTCGACCCTGGAAACCACCTCTGCCCCCATGCCCTCTAGTTCTTGAATTTTCTGACCTCCCTATGAAAGATGACTCCTATGTCATTTGAAATGCTTTTTCCTCAACATTTTCTTCCGAGGCATTAAGTCGATCCTCATGGACTTGTAACGAACTCATCAATTCATCAAAGCCATATGTGGAAAGATTATGGGATTCCTCAATCGTAGCAACAACATGGTTAAATCTATCCGTAAGGCTTCTAAGAACCTTAGACACAACAGTTTCATCACTAAGTCTGTCACCATAAGCTTTCATTTGGTTGACAAGGGTAGCTACTTTAGATAAGTATCTTGAACAGTATCACCCTTCTTCATCCTCAAATTTTCAAATTCACGTCTAAGGGACTGGAGTTTGATAGTCATTACCTTAGCTGAGCCTTGAAATTCTTTCCTCAAAATTTCCCAAGCTTCCTTGAAAGTTTCTACAGCTACAATTCTACAAAAAAATTGACTCATGCATTGCCTGTTGAATGAAGAACAAGGCCTTTGAATCTTGTTTTTTGTTCTCTCGTAGCCTCTGATCATTTGTATCTGTTTCATCATACCCATTTTCTACCAAATCCCAGAGGTCTTGAGACTTGAACAAAGTTCTCATTTTTATGCTCCAAAAATCATATTTATCGCCGTTGAAAATGAGAATTGCTTGCTGAACTGTTGCGGAAGCACCATTAGTAGCCATGGTGTTGCGCTCAATTTGGATCTGCAAAATACTCGTCGAAATTCACTCAATAATTTTTATGGTGGCCTCTCAAGTGTTTGCCTCACCTTTTCTCTCTCTTACTTTCCCTTTCTGTCCAATCCTAATGGACCACACGAAACAAATGAAAAAGCACTTTGCCTTTTGTCTTTTCCACCAATTCACAAAACAAAGGTCAAGTACACCATTTAAATGAAGACTAGACTCAACTAACAGAAGCAACAAATAGGGAAATGTGACCCACTAACACACAACTAAGACTAAATTTCAGGAACTGATAACTACTATTATTTTGACTAAGCTAAATAACCTAACTCCTAAAAATACTCAACTACATATAACAGGCCCCTAAACAATAGAAACAACTAACAGTAATTTCTAAATCACTATTCAACAATTAATATATAGTTGGACATATTGTTGCAATCATAGATGGAGGGAGGGAGTTAATTTTATATTCGAAGTTAAGATCATCTAAATAGAAATTTTTTCCGATGGTTGTTATTTTCTAATCTTACTAAAATCTTAAACTTTTCATCTATTAGAATGTTCCAATATAAGTTAAATTTGAGTGACATTGAGTATTTCTATTGTAAGGAATAAAACTACAGCGTATTCCTGTTCTTAGCATATGCGGTAGCGTATATGTCTTATCAAGTCAGCAATTAGTACTTTACCCAATGAAGAGATGCCAGGTAATCTTACTCCGTCCTATTAGTGAGATTCCTTTCCCCGTTCATGACCACCTTCATTTCCTTTTCTCTCCCTTCAGTTGATTACGATCCTCAGAATTTGCAGATCTTTGAGACAATCACAATATGGGAAACGCTCTACGTTTCTTGTGCGGGCATTCATCCGTCTCCGACGACTCCGGTTCACTCGGTCCTCATGGCGTCTCCACCACCACCGTCGGCGTTTCCGCTCTAGCCCATCATCTGTTCAACTTCGAAATCACCTCTCAGGTATTATCTCATAAAATTTTGCTGCTTGTGTTATGTTGGGAATTGTTAGTATAATATGCTTCTAATTTTCCCTCTCTGTTCCATTTCCTAAGGTCCCAGAAGGACTCAGCAGCCACGTGGTCTCACCCAAGAGAGCTCAAGACAATTGGTAGTCGTGTAAACAAGTTCAGTGATTAGTTGCTAAGTACGTTGAATCATTTTGAAATGTTGTATTCAGGTATAGAAAACTGTCAGAGGTGTGGAGAGAAGCCAAACCTCCTCCCAGAACTCCCGAAGAAGCCTCCACGCTAATCATCGAGACCTTAAAGGGACACCAAAATGCAGATGTTGAGGTAGGAAGTTGAATACAACTTACAATTAGCTGCTTAACGTAAAACCCAGTCAAATGTTGATACAAAAGTGATATGTGTAATGGTTTCAGGGTTTGTTGGGTTTTTATGGTCTGCCACTTCCTCACACCCTTCATGAACTATCCGCCGCTGTGCCCACATCACTACCTCAAGGTGTGAAGTTCGAATTGCAGTCACCACCGGTAATAACAACATCTCTGATCTGCGTTATCTCAAACAAGGGTTTGATTTGGGAATAGCTGTTGTTTAAATGATCAAACCAGGTGCATGCAAAAGCTATGCCTGATGGAGACACCATCACTGTCTACTTTAGCACAACAGATCCCAGAGAATCATCCTGCGTTCCAAATGAAGTCCAGATGGCTGCTGAGAGAAACTATGCAAAGGCTGATGCACTTCACAAGCAAATTATCGACTCTGGATATCGGTTGGTTGTCCTAATCTGTTTTTTCTTTTCTTTAAAAAGTATATTCTGTGTTGACTCGATCGTCGTTGTCGATCAAACCCGACCCGGGCTGGGTGGATAATGGTTGTCCCGGTTTATCGGGTTTCGAGCCCTGTGGTGGATATGTGAGTATTGGGTCGGGTTTTGATATGAATTATGGCTTTTGTCGGCCTTCTAGCAGTCCGCCGGCGGTGTTGGAGGCAGCGATGACTGACCAACACAGAGACTCAGTTGCGTCAGAGAAATTCAGTTCTGTGGTTGACAGA
Organism: Erythroxylum guanchezii; assembly: GCA_025629825.1. Taxonomy (NCBI): domain Eukaryota; kingdom Viridiplantae; phylum Streptophyta; class Magnoliopsida; order Malpighiales; family Erythroxylaceae; genus Erythroxylum; species Erythroxylum guanchezii. The sequence goes on from JAOTAX010000197.1 coordinate 39,090,795, forward strand.
GAAAGCTTCAAAAAGGTTCATAATAATAACACCAAGGTGTGCTTTTTCAGACTTCGATCATTGTTTCTTCTAAGCTTCGGCAATTTTTTTATTTATTTTTTTTTCTGTTAGTCGTTCTCAAGTAAAAGTTAACATTTTGAAAGTTTTTCATCTTTGTTGAATGCATTTCTTAATGGAAGTTTATGTTCTGCCATGTTAGGTTGCTCCAGAAGATGAAACCAGAGAAAAAAGAGTTAAAGGAAGTGAAGAAGAAGAAGAAGAATCAAAGAACAAAGATAAGAATACCAGCAAAAGCAGCAGAGAAAATTCTGTTGAGACTTCAAAGGACAATTCCAAAGTAACAGAGGTTCAAAAGCCAGATTACATCCATGTCCGAGCTCGTCGTGGTCAAGCCACCGACAGTCACAGTTTATCTGAACGAGTGAGTTGGTGCTTAATGTTCTTTCTGTTTCCCTAGATTTTCTTGTGCAACTTTTTCTAACAGATATGAATTTGTTGATCTTGTATGAAGGTAAGGAGAGAAAAAATTAGTGAAAGAATGAAGTATCTGCAAGATCTGGTTCCTGGGTGCAATAAGATCACAGGAAAAGCAAGAATGCTTGATGAGATCATTAACTATGTTCAATCTCTTCAAAGACAAGTAGAGGTAAGTTTCTTTGATATATCTTCATTTCTTAAGTACCATTTTCCAACTTTTAAGGATTTCCCAATTTCTCCATGAACAGTTCTTGTCGATGAAGCAGGCTTCTGTAAATCCAAGGCTTGATTTGAACATCGAAAACTTGTTCCCAAAAGAGGTATAGAACTGTCTCACGAACATCAACTTCCATGCCTGAACTGTTCTTGGTTTTGTTACTGAACTCAACTTTACTTTAAATAAAGGCATTCCCTGCGTCTGGAACTAGTTTCCCAACAACTGGGATGTCATCTGTTGTGACAAATGGTTCCTACCTTGTTACGAGCAATAGCAGCACATGCGAAGAGTAGAAGGAAGAAAGAAGACGACGTCGAAGAAGGAGGCAGAAAAAGCAAGAAGAAGTAAGGAAACGACGTAGTAATAGCGTCAGCGTTTAGAGGAAATATGTGCGGTATCTGTAACGACAAACTAAATAGAATGAATAAAAGCAATCCGACGTCATTTTATTATATCTTTTTTGGAATCAATTAAACATGCCGTAATTATCTTTTAGATGTTCGGATAAATTTTTGAATTGACGTAATAATTTACAAATCATATTAATTAGGTACTTTATTTTAGATAAATCTTGTATAATAAAAAGAGCGTAAATAGAAAAAATTAAATATAAAATCTTTAAACCTCGTGCTCTTCTACTCACAACACAGGTCCATTTAACTTCATGCTCTCTTAAAAGTGGATTGATTTTTTTTTTTAATTTCAAAAGAATTAGTCGAGGGACTAATCCCCAACATTTCAAATCAAGGAGGGCTTCCACTGACCCAGGAGTTCTTTGCATGCTTAAGGGTAGGGATCGAAGCTCTACCCACTTGATTAAGCGACAAAAATACGCGCCTCTGACGCTAACCCACTAGATTAGAAAGTAGATTGATTTAACCTACCATTGTTAATGATTTTGCTTTTGGAAGAAAAATGAGTCATTACAATCGATGCAGAGCATAGTTTTAAAAATCGGACCGGATCGATCGGTTCGATCAGTGATCGGTAGGTTATCTGGTTCGGTTCACTCTTAAAAACTGATTTTCAATTGAACTAGTGAGAACCGGTCAATTGACTGGTCGAGCCGATAAATTTTTTATATTTTATTTTTTATTTCTAAATATTATTAGGTATATTTTTGTATTTTTTTAATATTATTAATATTATATATAATTAAATATAAAATCGGAAGCTTTATTAGTCACCGGTTTGACCGATTCAACCAACGGCCGAACCGGTGTGACTTCGTAATTATGCGTTGACCGATGATTGAATCGATTAAATCGGTGATTAATAAAACCTCCGATTTGATGTTTAGTCTGAATTTCAAAGCACTGATGCAGAAAAAGTTAGCAACATGTAGCTTTCTATCTTTTCTGACAAAAGATCAAAGCCATTATTCAGCCTTTTGACTATCAAGGTTTTGATTTGTTCAATTTTACGGATTAGAGTCATTAGACAGCAAAATCTTTGTACTAGTTTAATTTTTAATTTTTTAATGTAATAATTTTGTTATAAAAAATAAACTAAATTTATTAATTATTTAGTCAATTTTTATAAACTAATTCATTTTCATCTATAAGTATTTTTAATTAAATTTTAAATTTTTTAATAAATAAAATAGTCTTCAACCTTTTTAAAATTTTTAAATTTTAATTAATCTTTTTTTAATTTGTTTTATGATAGTTTAATACTGATTGAACCTTTTACATATTAAACCTTTTGTCCCACCGATTTTAACTTTTAGTCTAGTTTTGACAACATTGAATATGTGAGCACTTATGTTTTTAACTATTGAAGTCTAATCCTGACGATTAGGATTGCTAATCAAATTTAGGCAAGTTTAATGAAACAACACAGGACAAGGAGATGCCTTGCCATGTCTGATTACAAAGGTTAAGAATTTGTTCTGAAAAATCGTCTGTCAACTTTTGCAGGTTCAAAAGTGAGCAGGGCCATGGTTCACAACAATATGGGCATATCATAGGGAGCCCAAAGGAGAGAGCTAGCTACGTTAGCTAGGACAATGATCAAAAGTAGGGTCAAGAGGCTTAAGGAGGCCTTATATGCACATGTGAGCCAACTTATGGAAAGGATGGAGCTAGCCAAGCTCATTAAAAGAGAGCTAGTTAGATCACAGCCTAAATTGATTCACTTGTCTCAAATCCTCTGTTATGAGAGATGATACGAGAGAGGTACAGAGAGAAATGAGGGAAAGGGAAGAAGTGCTAAGCTAAACTTTTATTTTTCATTCCATATGCCTTTCGTCTATTACAGTATCTAATATAATTGTACGTTCTCACTCTCTCAGCTATACGTAGCTGTACAATCCGTTATTCTCTTACTATAACCGCTTACTCACGTGCTTTGGTTGTTAATCCTTGAGCTTGGCAGGTACTTGTCTCACTTGCGTACTACGCCTCAGAATGATGAGGCTATCTTCGGTGGTTGCCTCTCTTACGATGTCTTCGTCTGTTGGAGAGCTTGCATTAACATCTTCCTGCTGATTGGGCCCTTCGAACTCTTCATTAGTGGCTGCATGCGTATTGGGCTCCTCTGGTGCATCCGGAATCGCAACATCCTCAGACCGGATTTACTTAGGATATGAGGATCATTGTGTTGGGTTATTCTTCGTCATTTGAAACTCAAGAGAAGGCGCGCTTATAATTAGACTTGGCGCCTCAATGAGACCAAATTGTTAGGCGCATGCTTATGATTTATTTTAGACTTATTTATATTTCGAACCTCCATGTATTTTAAACCCCAGTCTTTTAGCATTAAGCCTAGGTATAAATACTTATGTTTTAAGATTTTGAAACACAACTTTGATCATATTATTTTCTTGTATGCCGCCGGCTATATCAAGAAGAGAAACCCCTCTTGTTCTTTTCAACTTAGGAATTAAACATCACTTATCAATTAAATCAGATTGTGACGCAATTTTGATCCTAAACAACTTTCTTGGTTTATTCTTTACTCGTTATCTAGGTTGCTCGACATAAGTTCTTCGTGAAATCTAGTAGGTAAATTTGAAATCCTGCGTATCAGATTTAATTTTTGTTAATTCGAATCTACCCTCTTTTTGTTTCTTTGAATTCGAACTTTTCAATCCTTCAATTATGCAGTTTTCAATCAAAGCCAACGCCTCTATTATCACATTAAAAAGTTTTGAACAATCCTTCTTCGCTCCTTCCGTGAGTACACTTTAGGTTCACTGGAGGCTAATAATCTGAAGATGGAGATCTGAAATCAATATCACTTTTTTTTTCTATACATACGATTTATTGGAAGAGTACACTGTTTTTAAATGTTGTCTTTGATTCTGATTCCTTTTTCTTCATTTTAAGTACATAAACGTATATATTTGTATGTATACTAAATGACACAGTACCAATAAGATCCTTCTATAAGCTAGCTTCACAAAAGAAGGGACTTGTTAGAAATATGAGCCATTAACAAAGATGGTCAATTGAACCTTACTTGATCCAGCTCGTGATAAACCCAGGCAAGCCTGAGCCCAAGGTCAGCCCGAGACTAGGCTGACTTGATGAGCAAAATAACGTCGCTTTGTCGTTTTAGGTTAGAAGCAAAACAAGTTGTTTTACACTATTGTTTCTCGTAAAATTAAACGATGTCGTTTTACGTTAGGTTTATTTCTTCCTCTTCACCTCTGTCACTTATGGTTCTCTTCATTTTAACTACATAAACGTGTATATTTTTATGTATACTAAGTGACACAGTACCAATAATATTGATATCAATTTAGTTGAACATAAATTAGCAACATTAATATGAAGCTATCAAGTTCTTATATCTCCTTCATTATGTTATATGTTCATTTTCTTAAATTTACATACTAAAACAACGTCGTTTTGGAGAAGAGAACGGACTTCTTGAGTCGAACCTCAAAATGCCCCCCAAACTCAAGATTCGAACCAAATCGGATCAAAATTGTCACCTCTATTCAAATCCAAAGAGCAAAAGCTTAAATATAACTTGCAATCAATTATGTAAGCCACTCAGACAACAAATCAAGTCCATACAGGTATTACAATGTTTACACCCAACATGAACACAGATGTAATATTGTCTGAATATGTGCAAACCATCAAGCTTCTATTCTAAAGAAAATAGATAAAACACATATTTCATAATTCTCACCTGACCAATCTTGTGATCCTGACACTTGCTCACTATATCAGAGATTCGTTTCCAGCATCTGCAGATTCAGAAGTGAAAGATATCAATAATTGAAAATCACTAATCTTAACTGGAACAGTAGGATAAATCTGTACCTTTCCCTGGAACAATTATAACAGGTGCTGCTTTACAATGGTGAAAGCAATACTCACTCACACTTCCCTGCAAAACACTGCAGGAATATACAATATGAGTCAAGATAGGAATTATAACAAAATAACAAAAGAAGAGTGAGTGAGTGAGTGAGCAGAAATACCTTTGAACTATGCTTCTGCCTCTGGTACCCATAACAACAGCTGCAGGCTTTAATCTTTCAGCTTCTTTGCATATTACTTTTCCTGCATCACCCTCCACAATCCGAGCCATGGTCCTTACCTGATTTCATGAAAGCGAGAGTTCATGATTCCTTATCCTCAATTCACATTTCGAACAACCTTGAATTTTATTCAATCACAGTGAAAAAAAAAAAATGAAGTTCGCTTACCATCACAACCTGGAAAGCCTCCACAGCAAGCTGTTCCATGAGTCCCTGAGTCGCCTGATAAACCACCTCATTGTTCACATCTGCAAAATCCCAGAAGAGAAACGAACCATCTCATATTGATAAACCTACTTAAAAAGATCAAAAATCAAGAAAAAAAAAACACAAAATCTGTGCTTACTGGAAACAGCATGTATGAGGTGAATCGTGTCAGCTAGTCTGCAGAAGTGAATCAGAGCCCAATCAAAGGCTTGCTTGCTTTTGGGTCCATGATCGACAGCTATGAGTATGTCTCTGCCTCTCCTCCTCTCACCAGACTCTCTTTCAAGCTCTGGTTCTGGTACAACAGGGATTAACGATGGCAATCTAACTTCTCTCCAGTTGTATTCTTCGCCTTCTTCAAGTACCTCCATGCTCTCTTTTTTTATTTTTCAAGGACGACAAAGTTCCTTGTGATCTTTTGGGTCTCAACCAAAGTTGTCTTTTTGACTTCAATTACGTTGTCCCATGCCTGTCCCTTTCGGTGGTTTACCAGCCGCCTTGAATCTGTGTACTCGAATTGAGTTGTTTACAGAAATTTCAATCCAATTATGCAAATTTTAAATTAATTAACTTCCATTAAAATTGAAAATTTTGAGAATCAATTTAATATATATTATATTTAATTAGTTTATGTTTCTCATAAATTACATTTAATTGAGTAAATTATATTAGTAATAACTTACACCTTTTTTATTTTATTACCTAATTTTTAAAATTTATCTTACACCTTTCTAAGGACGTAAGCATTGTCTATATAATAAACTCATTTTAATATTATATCTCTAAACCACAGAATTTTCGAAAAGTTGCAATCTTTAACAAGAAAAGTGATTTTCAAAGAACTTACAGAAAGAATAAAAGATCACAAGTATAGTTCTTGATTCAAAATACAAATGATCCAATCCAAATCCACCTTGTTTCTCTAACCCAATTAGCATTCCGTGAAAGAACTTACAGAAAGAATATAAGATCACAAGTATAGTTCTTGAAGGGTTTCCAAATACAATTGATCCAATCCAAACCCACCCTGTTTCTGTAACCCAATTTGCATTTCCTAAAAAGGGTTTAACGAAAAGTTCCAATCTTTAACAAGAGAAGTGAGTTTTCAAAGAACTTGCAGAAAGAATCAAAGATCACAAGTATAGTTCTCGAAGGGTTTCAAAATACAGATGATCCAATCCAAACACACCCTGTTTCTCTACCCTAATTTGCCCTTCCTGAAAAAGGTTTACTAAAAGTTTCAATCTTTCACAAGAAAAAGTGAATTACGAAAGAACCAAATACAGAATCAAAAACTACGAACACTTCTTTTTGAAGAAAGACAAATAAATAACAGACAAGAGAAGCCAGCGGTAAGGAGAGTTCAGAGAGAAGGTGCTCAGTGGGTTTAAGAATGGAAAACAGAGTTTTTCCTCATAAAATGTTAATCAGATTAACGAGATCATTACATTCATCATCACTGCACCTTCTCTCGCAAAGATTATTTCATGGAAAAACTAACAGGAGAACCAGAAACGCAGACACACAGTTACACCAACCCGCCGCCACAAAACAGCTTCTAGGGTTGAAAAATGCCGGGTCTAGTGTTTTTATAGAGGATATTTGTGGCTTCCATTGAAATGCAGAGCCCTCTCGCAACCCACTTTGGGCCAAAAAGTTAGGCATTACCTGGTTTCATTGCAGAGGACATAGCCCACAAACTCGACCAGAGAAATAGGTTTTGTTAAGTTGAGGCCTTGAGGTTGTTCAGATCAGATCCACACAAGATGGAGTCTTCAAATTTTTGTTGTGAATTTCTGGCTTTCGATTTCTTTTTTTAATTGATACACACGAGACTCTTCTAATTTAATTATTTAAATGAAATTTTATAATACGAACAATACATATTATCTATAATTTAAAATATAACATATTGCTTTTTGTAATTAGAAGGTCACAGATTCAAATCACGAAAATAATCCTTTTGTAAAAAATATAAAAAAAGGTTGCGTATACCAATAAACTTATTCAGATCTTCACAAAATGGGAAACTTTATAACCTGCATACATTGACATATAGATTAATTAAATATTATTAATAAGAGAAACTTAACTAATTATTAACCTTTACATGAACTAATTAAATCTAAGTCGGTCAGTAATTTTGACCAAATTTAATTTATTTGAGTGAAGTTTAAAAATGACTTATCAACAAAAATAAATTATTCTACATGTATTATTTGTAATACTTGTATTTTATCTTTCTTTTCCTAATAAAATATAAGAAAACTTTAAATTAAAACTATAGAAAATTCAATAATTCTAAATTTTGATAATTTTTAAAAATTAGTTAAAATATAAGAAAATTATGGGTCTTTTATCCAACAAAATTAATAGTAAAAGAAATCCTTTTTGTTTTTAAATCCTTAATAAGAGTAGAAAATCTCTCAACTCTATTTCGGGCTATGATCCTATTTGGCAAACAACGGATTGTATTAGTTGATAACTGATTCTATCAGCGGTTAGTTAATAGTTGATTTTATCAGCCGATTTGACCAACAGATAATATTAGCTATTTATTAAAGATGTTTGGTAAAATTAACTATTTAGTATTAGTTGTTGATGTATAAAATGACTTATGGGGGCATTATTTAAAAAACATTATAAGGACATGAATATTATATTTTTTAGTATTTTGTTAAATATTCTTATAAGAATTTAGATTTAGATATTTAATTTTACAAAATTAAATTTATAACTTTAATAATAATAATAATAATAATAATAATAATAATAATA
>JAOTAX010000197.1:39099071-39120087 GCA_025629825.1 Erythroxylum guanchezii
ATTTAGATATTTAATTTTACAAAATTAAATTTATAACTTTAATAATAATAATAATAATAATAATAATAATAATAATAATCCAACGTTAAATTCTCTATTAAAATAAATGATGCAACTAGCTACATCATATTAGTATTTTTTTCATATAATATGTATGAATTTTATTATTTAATAAATTAAAAATATATATAATTATAATATGATACAAATACGATATATAATAGTTATATACTAAAAATATTAATTTGATGTTACTCTTTATGTTCAAAAACTTAATATTATGGTATTTTTAAATGTAAACTAATATTATAAAATTAAATAAAGATTAAGAAATTTAATTAACCTCTTTATTATATTCTTTCAAACTTTACAATATAATTTTATAATAAAAAAAGCCAACATTGAAAATACACAAAACAAAAGTAGAGAGTAAAGTGACAGGCGTTATTTTCATTAGGCAAAAAGCTAATTTCAAAACTTCCTCTTATGGAATTTTTAGAAACTAGCTTTATTGAGGTTAAATAAGCTAATTAATAAGTCATTTATTAAACACCTCAATAGCTTTTTAAGATGATCAAAAAACCAACTTTTAGTCAGTAAGCTAAAAAAATATCTGATAAGCTGCTTGCCAAACACTTCCTATATATGTCAAATCAAAGTGGTAAGATACTGTGCTTAAAGCTACGTACTGTGTAGTCCCACAAATTCCAAGTGAAAAGCACTAAAAGCTTAGAAGCAACGTTCTAAGATGGCCTCTCGTCTAAGGTTCCAAATGGCACTTCCCATGCAAAAGAGAGAGCACACAGACTAAAAGGTACAGTAAAAATGAGATTTGCAATGGATAGAGTCGAGTTTCATCAATTCGGACTAATATTAAATGACAGTGTTTTAATTTAAATCATTAAAACAATATCTAGTTTTAATTATAGAATAAAATCAACATTATTTTAATCAATTAAATTAAAATAGTGTCATTTTATCAAAGTAATTTGATTCGGATTTATCAAAAACTCAATAAAAGTCTTGTTGATATGTAAAGTCTGAAAAAATTTAGTAATATACAGTCTTATTTTTAATTCGTAGTAAGATTGTTTTCGATAGATTCACATAAAAATGAATATATAAATATATGCATATATATATATATTAAAATAAAAAATTATTAAAAATAAACTAAAAATAAAATACCCATATAGGATGACGATGACAACAACTTTGATGATATATGTATAAATAACACAATAAATATAAAATAAGGTAAAGGGTAAAAATAAAGATAAAATAAGTAAATAAATATATAGATAAAAAGAAAAATACAAAAAAATCAAACAACCCAATACAAGTAAATATTTAGGCTAAGAAAGAAAATATATAAGCTAAATATTAGAAGAAAAGTACTACTTACTAAAAGTTTAAATTAAATACAAGACATAAAACTTGAAAAAATGTTCAAAAGACTGAAAGAATAAGAATGACTTCTTTATATGAAATCATTTATATGTATCATAGCATATTAAAGTTTTCTATTAAGTGTCATGTCATCGGTAAATTTAAGTAAAATCATATCATTTTTTATTACTTCTTTTCAATTCTTTTTAAGCCTTCATTTTTTCTTATAGTCTTTAAGTACATTCTTCTCACACCTTCTTACTGGAAGATTAGAGTGTCTCTTGACATGCTTAAGCTACCTAATCCTTGTCTCTTTTAATTTTTTAATCAGTATTAGTCACTTTTAATTGACAATAAATTAAATCAAACGTTATTAATATTAAAAGACATTATTTTAATTTAATTCATTAAAATAATATACACTTGTTAGATTATAAACTAAAATAATACCATTTTAGTCTATTAAATTAAAACTACATCGGTTGGACTTGACTCGAGCTAGTCCAACCGACTTGAGTTAAATTTGTTAACCTTAAGGTTATGTTTAGTTGAATATAAAGTTTTTAATAAAATGAAATGAAATATAATAGAATGACATGATTTATAATGAAATGGAAGGTAAATACATGTAATATTATAAAATTGTTGTTTGGGAGAGATGAAATGGTTTATAATATAATATAGTGAAATATTGTTTGGATGAAAGGTTTATAATATCATATAGTGTAAAGTTGCTTATCATTTTACATTTTATCCTAAACTTCCTAAATCGAAAGTTTTTTTATTTTTACTGTTTACGATGGAATGAAATATAATATGAAACACTCTTCTTCTATCTCGTTTCATTCTATTTCGTTATAAACCATCGTTTATAAAATAATATTATTTTATTCTATTTCGTTAATAAACCCGAATCAAACGTTTGTCTCTTTTCCTTGACCGTAAAGTTTCGGTTTAGGGAAGCCATGTTAGGCCTCACGTAGCCCTCATGCTCGTATTCTTTAATTTCTTGAACACGTTCCTGAGTATATTACTTAGCGGTTCTTATCTCTCCTTCAAGCTGAATTGATACCTTTTTCAGGTCACTCTCAGTATCTTGCTTACAAGTTTTGGTTATGCACCCCAAGTACCTACCCAATCAAACACCCACCGCTCTCCAACTTTCTTTAACAAACTGATTAAGCTATTTCAAGCACTATAAAAACAAACAATCCACTTTTGACTACCTCAGTCTCTTATACAACCAAATAAACATATTGCACCAACCATGGCAGTAACCCGAAAACCTTACTTGGGTTTTTCCTTTCTCATCCTTTGCTTACTTGGGTTTGTTTCTGTTTCTGTTCCTGCTAAAGCTGACGTCAAGATATACCAATTCGATGTACGTGTTCCATGAATGATGTGTTTTCGAATGTTAACATTTGTGTGGTCTTGCTTAAACTGGTGGATCTGTTTACTGCTCTTTTGCCAGGTTCAGGTGAAAAACATTAGCAGGTTGTGTCATTCCAAGCCTATTGTGACAGTAAACGGAAGGTTTCCAGGACCAACAGTATATGTCAGAGAAGGAGACAGAGTTCTGATCAATGTCACAAACCATGCACAATACAACATGTCGATTCACTGGTAGGCTTGGTTGTTTGTGAAGATTGTGTATGATTTTGACCTGAAATCTCTTGTTTTTTTGTTTTTATGACAGGCATGGATTGAAACAATATCGTAATGGTTGGGCAGATGGACCAGCTTATATAACACAATGTCCAATCCAGACAGGGAAGAGTTATGCATATGATTTTAACGTAACAGGTCAAAGAGGAACACTGTGGTGGCATGCTCACATCTTGTGGCTAAGAGCTACTGTTTATGGAGCTATAGTTATAATGCCTAAGCAAGGGACTCCATTTCCTTTTTCTCAGCCAGACAGGGAAGAGATTGTGATTCTAGGTAAGACTTTAAGAACATGGGTTTTGTGGAATTCTAAGTTTTTGGAAGTGATAATGAAAATATGTATTATAATTAATGAAAATATATTTAAGCCCTAATTAAATTCATCATTCTTATTAAAGTCAACAGATTTACTTGAACAAAAAAATTAATCTTTAATTTTTTAAAACTATTTATATAGTTTTCAATTTTGTAGAAACATCACTTATTTTGTAATTTGGTTAAAAAATAAAGATGATATGAATATTTTATAATTTGTATCCATATGAAGTTGTTTATATCTGATTCAATTGAGCTCAAACTTGAATTGAATAAATTAAAAATGACATAAACTAATAATTTATTATAATTATCTTAAATTATTAATTTAAATTAAATTTAATTATTTCAGGTTGAGTTTAACAGCTGAGTTGAGTTATCATATTAGTTATATTTGATTTTTATACATCTAATGTTCATATTGCATATGTTTCATTGTACTCTAAGAAAAGAGTTTTTATAAAAAGTGAAAACTACAAACTAATTTTTTAAAAGAAATTTTAAAGATTAAAATTTTTTTTAGAAGTTTCGAGAAGTCTATGTATTTTATTATTCTTTTTAATTTTTTATTTAATTTCTTATTGAGTTAATTAGTTATATAAATAAGTGTAATAATTAATGTTTTAAAATTTGAACCAGAAGTTCAACCGGTAAAATAAGAGGTTTAAGATTTAAAAAGTTTAACTGATATTAGACTGTCATATAACCGGTTAAAGATTTAATAAAATTGAAAATTTTGAAATATGCTTGAAAGAGATTATCCTTACATATTAAAGAATTTAAAGTTTAATTAAAAAAGAAATTATTAAATGAAAATTAATTAATTAATTTTAGCTTACAAGAATCAACTCATTTAAAAAAATTAACCGATTAATTAATAAGATGATATATTTTTAACTACAAGATTTGTTAAAGTAAATATAACTAGAAAGTTAAAAATTGAACTGAAAAATTGACCTATTCAAAATTTTTATAATTGAACTAGTTGAACTAGTTGAGTTTTTTAATCATTCGCTACAATACATTCAGGACATATAGGAAACAATTTAATTTGAACTGAAAGCAAGAGGTTGAGTTAAAATTCCTGGAAAATGATGCAGGAGAATGGTGGAACTTTGATGTTGAAGAGATAGAGAAACAAGGGAACAAGCTGGGATTGCCACCAAATGCATCTGATGCTCATACCATCAATGGAAAACCAGGACCGCTCTTCCCTTGTTCAGAGAAACGTCAGTTCTTACTTTGATTTTCTTTTTCTTTTGGTTCCTTAATTAGCTGTTTTAAATATGATTAATGAAGTTTCTATTTAGTAACTTGTTAATTCTCTGTTATTCCTAGTAACATGAACAAATGGAAATGTGCTCCTTACAGATACATTTGCCATGGAGGTTGAGGAAGGAAAGACATACCTGTTGAGAATCATCAATGCTGCACTCAACGACGAGCTTTTCTTCGCCATTGCAGGCCATAACTTGACTGTGGTAGAAATTGATGCAGTTTACACAAAACCCTTTTCAACTAACGCAATCCTAATTGCACCAGGCCAAACCACAAACGTTCTTGTTCGAGCAACACAAGCACCTGGCAGGTATTTCATGGCTTCCAGGCCTTTCATGGATGCTGCAATCTCCATAGACAACAAAACTGCCACAGGCATTCTGCAATATAAAGCCATCCCAAACACTGTCCTCCCTATCCTTCCTCAACTACCAGCACCTAATGACACTGCTTTTGCACTTGATTACAATTCCAAACTCAGAAGCCTGAACTCTCCTCAGTTTCCTGCAAATGTACCTCTCAGAGTAGACAGACATCTTCTGTACACAATTGGTTTGGGAATAAACCCATGTCCGACCTGCTTTAATGGAACAAAACTTACTGCTTCACTCAACAACATCACCTTTGTCATGCCTAAAATTGGCCTCCTTCAAGCTCATTACTTCAACATCAATGGAGTTTTCAGAACAGATTTTCCTGATAAACCTCCAACACCATTCAATTACACTGGCGCACCACTTACTGCAAATCTTGGTACCACATTAGGCACTAAGCTCAGTAAGATTGCTTACAATTCAACAGTGGAATTGGTACTTCAGGACACTAATCTTCTAACAGTTGAGTCACACCCCTTTCATCTTCATGGTTACAATTTCTTCGTTGTTGGAACTGGAACTGGGAACTTTGATCCTGAAAAAGACCCTGCAAAGTTTAACTTAGTTGATCCTCCAGAAAGAAATACCGTCGGAGTGCCGACTGGAGGGTGGACCGCTATAAGGTTCAGGGCAGATAATCCAGGTATGAACTAGACTGAAAACTGATTAACTCTTGATTCTTTTATATGCATAACCATTACTTTTTTTTAAAAAATCATCTTTCAGGGGTTTGGTTTTTGCATTGTCACCTGGAGCTCCATACAGGCTGGGGTCTGAAAACTGCATTTGTTGTTGAGAATGGAAATGACCCAGATCAAACAATCTTACCTCCTCCTAAGGATCTCCCTCCATGTTAGGATCTCACTTTGAGCTTCTGAAATTTCTTCAAATGTACAAAGAGAGGAGGTTCAAAAAGGAGGACAGAACCGATTAATTGTATGAATTTCAAGTCAATAAAATTTTCTTGGTTCATTCTGATTCCATAGATTTAATCCTAACAAAGCCATGCTTGAAATGCATGTGCTGAGTCTAAAAAAAAAATGAACTTTAGATTTCTTTTTAAAATTTTAGACCAAGCTCAAATTTAGAAAACTTGAATTTATAAATTATAAAAAGGAGTAAAAAGATTAGTGAAGGCCAGAGTCGAACTCGAGCCTCCTAAATCTCAAACTCGAGCCTGATCGTATGAACCGAAATCTAAACTTGAATTGATCAAATGTAACTTGGTATGTTAAATTTAAGTTAGACCAGATCAAATTATATCCGAACTAATTTATTATAACTAGTCAAGTTTCCGAGCCAGAGCATAGTCAAACCCTGTCATCCCTGGAGCAGAATGTATTAGAATACACACTAATATTGTTTCATACAAACTAATTAAAAAGGTGAACCTGTAAGGAAACTAAACTATATTCTTCATTTCCTTCAAAGAGAATCATGATGTTAACACGAAATGCCAGAAACAACAACCCTTCATGTCTTCTCATGAATAACAATGGCAGACACCGCTTTTGGGGGAAAAAAATTTGGATACCATATTCAGACCTTGACTGAATCATCTGGATAAATGTACAAACAAGAAAGTTTTACTTGTCCAAACATCAGACCTCGTTGTATCATTTTCATTGCAAAGTACAGCTAATTCTCTTAGGTAGTGTGGTTAAGAGCACATTCAAATCCAGAGCATAATCAATGTGTTTCTCTTAATAATAAAAACAGAGTCATGAATCTTCAGTTCTACAGTTCTCTTCCCATCTGTTCCTCTTCTAAACGTGCCTATAAACCAACCAAGCTTTAGTCTGCACGGGAATTACCGCTACTCGCAGCAGAATTCTTACCACCATATTTCTGTGGAAGACAAAGGAAATATAAGTTTGTCTAACACAACCTCAAATTCTACTAAATTAAGTTCTTTCAGTAACAGAATGAGATTGCTAAAAGATAACTGAAACTCGCCTGCTTCCCTATGCTGAACGGGACATACTTGTATTTGATCATGTGCGCAATTTGGCGCCTCATGGTAAGGGAAAAGAGAACAATCCAATAGACGAGCAGTATGGGCCAAAACACAGGAACGTCAAATATGGAAAAGAAAGTCATCAGAAATGATATGCAGAATGCCTTTGTGAAGGAATACCTGGAAACATAAACAAGTAGCAAAGAAAAGGGATTCATTCTGGAGCACAAAACTGGACAGTTAATTCTTGAAATCAACCTCAAACAGTTAGGGAGTCATCTGAGATAAGAATCTCAATCGACCTAACTGCTAACACTTCCAATCCCAATTATTTATTCTCAAATGCATTGTAAATCATCACGGAATCAATTAGAAACATCACGTACTGGTTCTGAACATTTTTCTCAACATTATATAGGTGAACAGGCTACAAAGATTTATCTTCTGCTGGTGTTTCCAATTAGATGTAGAACATACGGCCAGTGGTATTTACCATGCTTAAATTTTATGAGAAACTTTACATTTATAATGACGCATATAGCATGCAACATCAAAAAGTAGCTCAAGTCTGAAAAATAGGTCTGAATGTACAAATTTCGAAGATTAATTTTACCAAATCGGTCTAAATGTCTATAGAAAAATTGGTCTATGACTGCAATTATACTTCCCTCCAGTATTATCCAGCATCATGAAAGATTGATTTGGTGAACATATCGTACATATATACAGGAAAGCTAAATCATACACCACCGAGTAAAGCAAAGTAGTATGTGAAGGACTCAACAAAAAGAGAGAAGAGAAAATATTTCCTCACCAGAACTTGAATTCCGGAAGTCGGCGAATGAATGGCTTGAACTCATCAGAACCCTTGGTTGGCAGAAGAGAGCCATTTGAAGCGTCAATTTCAGGATCAACCAGAGGTGACAAAAATCCAATGAACAAGTTAAGCATATAGATCCCAAGTCCATATGAAATGATGTAAAACCCCTGAACATAGTAAACCCGCATAGAGTAAATAGCCATGACAACAAGGGTCCCGATCCACCTGTAGAGCGTATGAGGTGTGGTCTTATCCAGATAGTACTGATACATCCTCCAAGCATCATGTCCCCATTGAGCTACAGGTGAAGCCACTGAGGCACTCTCCCCCCCACCTCCATCCATTTGATTCAGGTATTACAATCCTGCATATTTTAAAGAAAAGCTGTGGAACCATCACAACATAAAGCCAATACATGGACATTTCATTACATTTATGCTCTACCCCTTACCATCCGAAAAGCACGAAAGCTAGAAGCAAATATTAACACATCTTGCAAAATGGTTATACTTTAAAAAAAACCCCAAAAAATCAATTGCATACGCCATTGAATCCAAGCTCATGAAATACAAGATTTCCATTTCCCAACCAAATTCACCATTTAAGCTTATTTCCATCATCAAATTGTTACAACAAATGAGCCAAAACCCACCACACCACAAGCCTATGTACGTTTAGACATACATAAACATAAAAACCTAAGTAAGCAAATTATCAAGAAAGCTTGGAAAATCCATAAAAAAAATAAATTTCACCATCTTTATAAAGAACCCAAATGCCCATAACAAGCCCCTATCCAGCATATCTATCCACTTAATCAAAACCAAAGAACGACACAAGATCTGAAATGATCAAACTACGATTTCACAGCACCAAGACAAGACATGCACATCAAAAATCCAACAATCAGATCTATAACCAACCAGAACCCACAACACACAGAAATGTAAACTTCCTATTGAAAACAAAAGCAAACAAACATCTGTAATCCACATGTATGCAGAGATTAAGGTCTCAAAGTGCATCATAGCATAAGAACAAGCTCCAAAAATAAAGGAATTAAAAGAAACTCACCTTAAGCTGTTGACGTGAAGATGGAAATTAAAAAGGAAAATTTTTTGATTGGAAAAATACCTAAATAGCATCAAAGTTAACAGATCTATAGTTGCTTGAAAGGAGACATTTTGCTTATAATTTTCTTAAATATGATTCGAAAGAGAGAAGAAAATATGGAGTGGAGGAAAAATAGGGATTACCGACAGTGACGCGGTTGAATGACAGGCGCAATGTTATTCGTCTATTATTTAGGAAACGTGAAAAGGTGGTGAAGGCTGAGCTGGGTAAGTCTTTTCCTTTTCTTTTTTTTTAATAAGCTATTAGACATTTTAAATATTTACAATCCGACTTTGGTTAGTGGATGATCTTGTCCAAACGAATTGTTTTAATGAATTTGGTGTCTTACTTCTCTATGTGCCTTTTAGGGTTTTCTTTAAGCTCGAATTTTATAAGATTTCAATCCAATCCGGTTTAAATTTAAAAGTCAGATTTGATTAATCTTTATTTGATCATAACTAAGCTAATTTTGTTATTCTTATTATAGAAGAATAGTTTGGAAAGAGCCATTATGCTAATAAATAGTAAGATTGCTTATTATTAAATTTCTAAATCGAGCATAATTTTTTTAACTGTTGATGTAGTACTGAAAAACTCATTTTCTGTCACAAATCATGGTTCCATTTTTAACTTTGCAACCTGCCTGTTCTAGTGCAGTTTCAAAGAACCCACCTCCATGGATACTTGAATCGATACAAGGTGGGGCAAACTGAACAATTATGTCTCTTAATGTGATCATGAACACTGGCTTCTCTGAATCATCTACCACAAAGCAGAAAGTGTTCTTGGTATCTGATAAATTCTTCATTGCTTGCTTCAGAGCGGTGCTTCTTCTGATGGTGACTGGTCTGTTCATTCTTGGGGCTAGAACACGTCCTAGATCTTTCTCAGGGGTTTGATCAGATTCAGAATTAAGTTTTGCAGCTTCCATCTGAATAAATTCCTCCACAGCTGTGATCCTGTTAAGTGTTCATCATCAATCACTGGTTTCTTCTCCAACTAGACACCAAGAATTGCGTTATGTACGTACTTTCTATTGCTAAACAGTTCGTTATTCTCGAAAAGAAGATGAATATCAGTGTCCCTGATGCACCCCAGAAGCTTCTGTGATCTGCGATCAAGCACTGAAACTGCACCAACTCTGCTTTCCCACAAGATATGAAGAGCTTCTGCTAAATTTTGATCACCGTAGACAATTGAGAAGCGTTCACCTTCAATGCTTGATTGGTGAAGCAAAAAGGGTTCAAAACCATAGTAACGATTCAAGCATGAACAGTGAATGAAAGTTGATTGTGTTTACCTGAACTCAGATATAGCCTTATCTGCAATTCCATCGAACCACTCTAGCCCACTGGATTGAAGCAACAGCTGGATTACTTCAATCTACCAAATATGTTTGTGCCAAACAGAGTTAACGAACCCTTTCAGAAATTTGATAAAAACTGAAACTTTTTCAGACGGATTAGATTTACCTGTGTTATGAAACCAGCGATCTGAAAGTTTGATTGATCAATGACAGGCACGAATTGGACTCTGTGCTTTGAGAGTAGCAACAGAACATGAAATAGCGTGTCTTCCAATCGCACAGGTAAGAACGGATCCCAAAGGAATGACTTTGCTAACTCTCCAACCTGCAAATTCAAGAGAAAAAGAAAAAAAAACTCAGAAGTATACGAAGATAGATGAATAATTATTAACAGCAGTAATCGTAGATAACCTTGGTTTGGCAAATCTCAGGATTCTGTTCAAGCAAGTCAAAGATTCCATCTTTTCCTGTCTTATGATCATCAACATCTCTACTTTGATTCAGGACCCTTTCACTTTCCTTAAACAGAGAAAAATATTCAAGTTTTTGGATTCAAATAGATCTAGCATTCAAATGGTGTTTGGATTTTTACCTCGATCCACCATAGAACCATCCTAGCAATGTCTATGAATCCTATATATCTATCTGTAAATCTTCCAATTTTAGTAGTATCAGGGTCAAGAACATCAGCAATTGGAGCTCCAAACACATTTTTCTCGTACAGCAAAAGTATTGCATCCTTTACTGTACTCCCTGTTTTTAGTTCCACCACTGAACGGAGAATTGAAGATAAAACAGAGCATAAGCAAAAGAACCAGTAACCAGAATTGAAATGAACAAGATGGGTACAACAAACCTGGAGAGTTCTTGATTCCAGGGATTGCATTGATAGGAATGTGATCAAAGAACGTTTGTAGGGCAGTTCCAGGATCTAGTTCTTGATGCTCCTTGTCACCTGTTCCCGTGAAGTGGGAGATGATAGTCTCCTTTTTCTCCTCCAAGCTACCACCTTCCTGACCTTTCATGGCGTCCTCTAATTGCCTGAGATCGTTGCTCTTTGACTCTTGCATTGTCTCTTTAGGTTCAGATTCCTCTCTGTGTGTTCACTTCTCTCTGTTTTTGCTTCAGTTTTTGTCCGTGCTCCTCTGTTCCTGCGTCGTGAATATAGGAAAACCAAGTGTCTTGTCTTATGTGGGGCCCACAAGGTGACGGCGTGCCACGTGCAAGCTAAAAGACCGGGTTGGGTTTCAGAAGAAGTGCCGTTCCTTTTGGATCGGATCGGATCGGATCGTATTTTGAGGATGACATACCATTTGACCAGCTTCCTAATAAATTAGGTTTTTATTTTGGAAAAATAATACTTGTCTACTAGGGATCGATAAGTATGGTTTGGTGAAAGCAATGGGCCGAGCTGGGCCGGCCCAACAGCTTCTATCTAAAACCCGACCCTACCCAAAGTAACCGGAATAATTATTTTCCTTACTTATAATATCTTACATTTTAAATACCTATTTTTCTTCTTATTTGAGATTAAGATTAAATAATTATCGTCATAATTTCTAACTGAATCCAATTTTTAAGTTTACCTAAAAAAATAATTAATTGTGAATAATACATATCCATAACTTAAAGTTATTCATTTATTATCGTAGTAATTAGAGATTAAAAAAAGGACTCAATTTTGACTCAATATAATTCGAGTTTAAATTTTTAAAAAATGTATCTTTAATTTGAGTTTAAACTAATTTTTAAATTTTATTTCGATAAGACTCAAGCTCGAGCCGAGCCAAGCCGAGTGTTTCAAACCCAATCGAGCTTCAAGCAGAGTAAAAATTTTGAAAAGGGCCGGAGCTCATTGCTATGTCTAAATTAGGAAGTGTTAATAATAGTAATACAAGCAAGTCATTAGAAGTTCCGACCCTGTTATTCCATACGTGTACTGATACAGGGGTTGCCTAGTACTCTGCTACAGATACGTATTCTACAAAGAAACCAAGTGGCCAGCTCTAGTTGAGTTTTTCCATTTATTTAGACCCTTTTGCAGGACATGAACTACCATGAGAAGGCTCTATTTCTACAAGCAAATGGTCCTTACAAATTCATTTCTTCTTCAGGACCAAGACGAAGCCATGATCGTCCTGTCAAAAGCTCTTCAGGCATTCAGAAACTGCTTCACAATATGCCCTTAACGTTCTTCTTAACTTCAGTTCTTGCAATTCCAGCTTATATAACTGTACCATCCTGTATTATGGCCTTCTCGAGTACGATGGTGATCCCAGATCGAATGCAGAACCCTTCTTGTGGCCTATTTGCTTCTTGAACCCCCTATAAAGAACAAACTTTCAGATGGGCACGAAAGTTTCTGCACAGGAACTTGATGCAGAGGCTTGGAATCCTCTGTTCTATAGTAGGCTGTAGTTGAGCATAATTGTACTAAGTCAAGTCACTTACATCTTTGTTTACGATGGTCACATCTTTGCCTATTCTTGCATTCTTGTCAATTATGCACTTCCTGCAGTAAATAATAGATTTTTTCTCTTCTCAGAACCCATCATTTTCATGATAGTTTAATTTGACCAAATCACCATGTTCTGAAAACGAACGATAGAGCCCCCCTTCCGGTTGGATGCCCGGAATGGATCTACAAAAATGGTGAAAAGCAAAAGGGAACAGAAAATGAATATCCTATGTTGTAATTACCAGATTTTTGTGTTCCTCCCAACACCAATTGGGACCTTTCCCTCAGCCAGGAGAGATGCAATCTCAGCTTCAGTTTCATAGTAATCTGCACCTAACATCACAGTATCCTGAAAATGGCCAACAAGAGAGTTAACTCTTCAATTACCATGTATAAAAGTCTTTGTCTACGAACAAGGAAGCTATAATTAATGCAACTAAGAATCTCATGGAGAGTTTAACCCTAGCTCAGGAAGAATGCTACATGCTCTGCTTGGCTCGGGGGGGTATAACTCAATTGGTAAAGCTCCGCTCTTGCAATTGGGTCATTGAGATTACGGGTTAGATGTCTAATTGTCCGAGCGGTAATAATAGTATCTTGTACCTAAACCAATGGCTTACTCTTTCTAAGCAATGGAGAAGAAGACCAAAATATATCACTGAAAGACTCTACTGAAATAAAGATGGGCTGTCTATTTTTTTATATTTATAATAGTAACGTGGCATAATCGTCGAGGTGAATTCGGGACTTAAAAGATCGAATGCAAATTTTTTACTGCTATTTAGTATCAATGATAAGTCTAAAAAGGTATCTGAAAATATCAAATTGAGATATTTGTACCCTCTTAAAGTAAGTAACCATATGGCATATATGTAATCATGGAAAGTTTTGTCATTCACCTTTAGCTCAACACCGTAATCTAAACGTGAGCGTTCACCAACCACCGAGTGTTCAACTGAACATTCACGCAGGAAACAACCGTGGGAAATTATTGCATCCACAATCTGCAAAAGGCAACCAAATCATATCAAGGAACCTGATAAAACTGTGAGTACAAGCTCAAAGTCTTATAACATACCCTGCACTTGTCAATTTTGGTTGGTGGTAAGAAACGAGGAGACGTGTAAACTGGTGTCTTTGGATCATAGAACTCAAACATTGGAGACTGCACAGAAGATTCAGTAAATTCCAGTGATGCAAAGTTAAGTCATTTATAAGGAGGATAGCAATGATCATCCGAAAATGCTAAAACCAACCTCTTCAGTGAGGGCCAAGTTAGCTTCATAAAATGTCTTGATTGTTCCTATATCCTCCCAGTAGTCCCTAAAACCATATGCCTGCCAAATGAAGAGAAAAGGTGATTCAGTACTTCAACCAATCTGATAACCAGTAGTAAACTGAATCTTAATGGACAAATAGCTCGTTGATTCAATGCAACAGAGTCAAGTCATTCATCCTATACACCTCATCTAGAAATAAAAGAACAAAAGCAATGGAGTTCCCTTACTTGTACATTATGTTCCATAACAGCCAAAGGAATGATTTCAGAAGCAAAGTCATTTGCTGTAGGATGTCTCCACCTTAGAAGCTTCAATAAAAAATCTGTCTTAAATGCATAGACTCCCATTGATGCAATATAGGGGGATCTCGCGGCATCATGTTGTGACAATCCGAAACGAGTGGTATCTACTCGCTGCAGAGATATCCATAAAGCAAAGTAGTTAAACTACATCCAGTTATCAGATTATTACTCCCTGATAAAAATTCACTCTCAAATGTATGGTAATTTGGTCATTGAAATGATCTAGTTGCTCATCTTTGACAATACATCTTTGCTACGCTCACCATTGCTCTCAGTTCAGCACCCTTTGGCTTTTCATCAAAGTGGACAATCTGCCCTCTGCTGTCTATCTTAACTAATCCATAATCCGATGCACGGCTGAAAAATATTCACAAACTTCGGATTTATTTTCAGAAAAGCAAGAAAAATGAAAATATACAAAATGAACCGGACATATCAGTAGCACACAAACCTCTCGTCTACTGCCACGCATGAAATTGTCATATCGGCATTACTGTCTACATGATGCTGTTAATAATAGCAGAGAAGTAAGTTAGATCCAAATTACAGTCATATATGTCATGATACAAGTTCATTCAATTAACAAGTACCAGAATTGCTTGCCTGTACAAAGTCCATATAATCCATTCGGTAAAGATGGTCTCCACACAGTATCAGCATATTTTCAACATTACATTTCTTTGCATCCTACAAGATTCAGCATAATCTGTCAGCCCAACTGAATTCGAAGCGGAAAATTTCAGAAGCTACTGATATTCTTTTTAGCTTTCTTGTCTCCCCCAGAAATGACAAACAAAATCAGTAGAAGTTTACATATACACCTCAAAAAGCCATATAAATTGCCTCACAGCATCTGCCGTTCCCTGGAACCATTTCATTCCTGCTTCCCCAGGTGTTTGAGTTGCCGCAAGAACCTGAATCAGTTCAGTTTGCAATTAGTTACCATGAGATGAAGCATTCATTGCTTTGCTATCAGTTAAAAAACAGTCCATCAGAAAGTTTGCTTTAAAAATATCATTAACACTTGAAAAGCTGTACTATTGCTGAATCTCCTTTTCCCTGAAAGTGGAAGGAAGCACAAAACGAATAAACTGCAATTTTGTGATCCGATCTCAAAAGCTAACTTCTTCCCTATAGTTTGATGGTGAAACCAGTATTGCATCCAACTGTAACAGTGTAATATAAGCATAACATACCTCCACAAACCCATCCCCAAAGTTGATACCATTCCCAAAGTAGGTACGTGCAACGTGCCGATTAAGGGAGGCAGAGTTGAATTGTGTGAGCACAAAAATCTTGTTAATGCCACTGTTTATACTGTTGCTCATTGGAATGTCTATAAGTCTATAGCAGCCACCAACCGGCACCTGCAAATTACCGTGAATCCACAATCAGACCTCAAATCTTCAAACGGAAGAATATAATCAAATCAAAACTAAGAGTTGGACTGGTTCACTGATTTTGATGGAACAGTCCATCCACACTGACAATTTTACGACTCAAGTATCGTTTCTCTCTTACACGATGATATAATAAACCATAAAGACACCCCTTTTCCAAATAATACAAAAAAATTACTTTACTGGGAACATAAATCAACTCTTTTAGATGACTAATTACTTACAGCTGGTGTCGCAGCCCTTGAGGTGAGAGGAATGAGTTGAGTCCCTGCACCTCCTCCCAATATGATAGATGCAACATTTTTGGGGTCTACCCTTCTTCTCTCAATTCGTGGAGCTTGAATGGTCTGATCCAACAGTATTGATCAAACACGATGAAAACTTAATGAAGAGAAAACTACAGAAAACGATTAATAAATAAACGTACCATGGTCTCCTTGGCATTGTTTGAAGTTAAAACAGCTTGAGCAACACCAGATTTTACGCTATTGACCCTCTTCTCAGCTCTCAACCCTTTTGCCAACTGATTGATCCAAGTTCTGTTGTTTAAACTCCCTCGGATTTTCTCACCCCAGAACTCTTTATCTCCATTGCTGAATCCATTTTTGCTAGCTTTCGCCAGATGGGTACTGGCATTTAAGACACCACAGCAGGAATCCATTGGTAGACTTCCAAACTCGATGATGGGAGCAAATTTCAAGTGTTTGCTCAAGGAAACTTACGGGACAGCACCAATCCCTATAAAGCATAGTGTGGAAGTTAATTACACACGTACAGTAGAGATCACATAAAGATACGCGCGAAGAAAATGGAACGACAGTTGTGTCACATGCTCAAACCGACTTATAAAAAAAATCGAACAATCAAATCTAAAGCCAACCCAAAGTGTTATTTTAAGATTTCATGTACTACCCAGATTAAAGGAGAATCTAAAACACCGAGCAGATCCTTTAAAAACCATCTTTTTCATCAAAACATAAAACTTCACTCTCAAATGTCAGATTTTCTAACCCTTTTGTGGCAGTGTGATCAAGCGATCAAAGGGAAGAGTTTAGATGCTTGAAAAAGGGAGTGGAAACTAAGAGTGGACGCGTGGAACGATCAAGGTCTGTGATTACGGCTTTATTGGCTCGTGACCCCTCACGAGAAAGCCTCCATTTTTATGGTCTATATATAAGTATATACCTGATATGATCGCTCTCTTCTTCTTCTTCTCACTAGCCGCTATGCCTCTCTGTGTGTTCCAAAGTCTAGTGCTTTCCTTTGGTATAGTTACCACCTCATGGCATGGTTCTCGCATTTCCAGGTAATTATAGGCCGCCAAACAAACACCTGTCAATGTCAGAAAGAAAAAAAAAATTTTTTTTCAATAATGTGTTGATGGTGCAACAGAAAGTGAAATATTGAGTTGGGATTACTTATTTTAAAGCAATTCTGAATCTATCATTAGAAAGTTGACAAGCTTTGTGTTGGACAATTCGCATTGCAAGTTGCATTTTAGTGTAATTGTACTGTAAATCATTGAAAGAATGATCACGAAACTACAAGTCGGTAAATTAAATTGAAATTAAGTTTGAATTTAAAGAATTAACTCAAATAATTTGAATCACTTCAAATCAAATTATTATTCAACTGACTTAATCACGAGAACTTTAACCCGACTAATGTTTTAAATTTATCTTAATAACTCTTATTATTAAAAACTAACTGATTTATTAATTAATTGGTTGACTTTTGTAAATTAATCAATTTTTATAAATCAAAATAAATTGATTAATTTTTATTTAATTGTCTCCATTTTTAATTAAACTTCAACTTTTTCGATAGATTTAAACCAATGTTTTAAAAACTGAATTAGATCGAACGGTTTAACAGTGAAAACTTTGAACCGACCAATTTTTTCAGTTCAATTTAGTTTAATAATCTTTATTGTTAAAATTTAATTAATTTATTGATTAATCAGTTAGTTTTTGTAAATTAATTATTTTTTATAAATTAAAATAAACTGATTAATTTTCATTTAACAATCTTCTTCTTCAAATAAAATTTCTTCTATCATTTTTCAAATTATTTAATTTCATTCAATCCAACTAATTTTATGATGAATCTTAAACTCCTTGTCTTATCGATTTAACTTTTACATTTTTAAAACATTGATAAAAATAATCTTCTTCAATTTTAGAATATAACTTTAGCAAATAATAATTTTAGAGTAGATATAATAATTCGTCAATTGAAATTTTAATTAATAATTTAAATTTAAATGTCACTTAACCTTTTTCAAAAATTAAAAACTCAATTAATAAATTCAATTTAAGTATAAGTATATAATATTTATTTTCTTGACAAGAAGTGTTAAAAAGTAGACATTTAGCATAAGAGGCTTTATGAGAAATCTTTTTCTTACACTTTTAAATTGATTTTTGTAAAAATAAAATTTTCAATTATATATTAATTCAATCATACAATATAACACTCATGTAAAAATCAAATGTTAGATTCGTATAAATGAACAAAACGACTGTTTATTGTGTCCAGGAAAAAACATAATAAAAGAGTGAGCGGTCCAGCTGATTCTAAACGTACTTTTCAACTGATAATGATATGACATTGTTAGTGATCTCATCAAACATACTAGAATAGGAAAGGCGTGGGTCTATGATTGGAGTCGCTGCAGCTGCAAAATGTTGGGCAACTACAAACTTATGTCCACTAGATTTTGCAACGGGTTCGGTCTAGTTCGATTCCGGCCCGATTTATGTTTTTTATTAGAGTTAAGTCTGTTTAATAATAAAAATTTTAATTTAGTCAAATTTTAGTTTAATTTTTAATTTTATGATTGAATTTATTTTAATAAATTTTGTTGTTAAAAATAATCATTTAATTAATTAATCGGTAGATTTTGAAAATTAATAAATTATTATAAACTTAAATAAATAAATAAATTGTTATTTATCAATTATTTTTAATTAAATTTTAAATTATTAAAATATCTTTCAAGTATATTTCACATTCTAATACCAATTAAAAATTTTAAAATTTAAACTTCTTATTTACAAATTTAACTTCTGGTTTAATATTTAAAACATTAAATTTAACTCGTTAATGGTTGAAATTTTGATTAAAATAATATAATTTTAAATAATTAGTTCAGTTTCGAATTTTTAATTTTTGAACAAAATAATATTTCTTTAATTTGAATCAAATTAAAATTTTCGAATTCAATATTATCTTAAATATTAACTCTAAATTGAATTTAAAATTTATTTAATTCAAATACTTATTGATTTAGAAATTATATTCAATAGAGTATGAACCTAAACGTCATCCTAATGGCAACTCCAGATGTATTTTTGCTTTCAGTGGACGCACATCCCATGGTTTGGATCCAGTTGTCAAATGTTGTTGTCATTTCTTACAAATTGGTCTCTTTTGTTTGGTTGCAAGTAGGAAAACAAAACAGGGTATGATATTTTTCTTTAGGGATGACAATGGATCGGTCTATGAGTCAGTCTTGTCAATTTTTTAAAATTAAAAGTATAAAATAATATCTTTTTTAATTGAATTTGAGCTTGGGCTGCAAAACACTGATTGAGATATTATATCTTTCTTTAGAGATGACAATAGATCGGCCCATAAGTTAATCTTGTCAATTTATTAAAATTAAAAATATAAAATAACATTTTTTAATTAGATCTGAACTTGGACTACCTAAGCTTAGGCCTACTCAGACTCAACTTTTATTCATTTTGCTTAGAATAATTAAGTCTTAGGTCGATTTGGACCTGACTTTTAGCCAAGTTCATTAAAAAACACCTTAATCGGGGTACATGGCTAGTCCATTGTCATTCTTACATTTAATGACCATATAAAAATTCTTAGTAAAGGGAAAAAAATCAAATTCTTCTAAAAAAATTCATAATATTTTTAATTGTGATTTGTATTGGTTGATATATTTTTAATTATTATAAAATTATTATTAATTTGACAATTCTTCTAAAATTTGTTAAAAAATTTTGTTTATTAAATATGATTTTGATTTCAAACAAGTTATTCAATTTTATTTTTTAGAATAACCAATTAAACAGTTTTTAATTTTTATAATTTTTTAATTTGGTGTTAAAATTTTTAATTTAATAATTAATTTTTAAAAAATTTATACAAATTAAGTCAGAAGATTAATTTTGTTATCAAAGATTACGTGGGTGTTAATATTTTAATTTGAATTTTATAAAATTTAATAAATTAATTATTAAATCGAAAATATTAAAATCTCATAATTATAAGGTATTTTAAAATATCTTCTCTTGTCCTTTTCTATTATTCATGAAAAGAAGATCGACACTGACTTGGAATTTAGCTTGGGCCCCAGTTACTGAAGTCCAAACGTCCACATTTTGGACACACTTTACACTTTCACCTAACCACATGAACCGACGGCTCTCGTTACTCTCAACAACAGCCCATGATTTTGACAACTGTGGTCCACGTGATCTAGCACTTGTTGTTTGACGGGTTTTTAAAAATCAATCCTTAAATTAAATTAATCAAATAAAAAATTTACTATTTTAAAATTTTAAAATTATCAGAAATTTAATTAAAATTTTAAAAATTTAAAATCAGATTTAAGGAAATTATTTTTAATTTAAAGTTCAATAAAAAGCTTATTAAATAAAAATTAATTAGTTTATTTTATAGTTAAATCATTTGATTATTTGTGACAAAATAACGCGTAAATTCAATTGAGCTTTACGTTATTTAAATTTTAGATTATAAAAAGTTAAATTTGAATTTAGTTTAATTTAAAATTTATCTGTCGACATCGAAAATATGAACTCGCCCAATTAGATTCTGACAACAATGTACTAAAGTATAAGCCTGGTCATAACATCACATCAAAAGCACGAGTATTGAATTTGGCTAGTAGACAAAAATTTTCACGTGACATGTATGAAAGTAATTGAATTGGTACGTTCTAGTGGAACATGATCAGATATTATAAGCATCAACTTGTGTAAATTATGGGTTCTAATTCAATGATTGTCCACTAGGTTTTGATCAAATATAATTTGAATCTTAATATTTTAAATAGAGATGTCAATAAGCTAGGTCGGTCTGCTACGGTCCTAGGATCTGACTTGAGATGGTAGGCCCGAGTAAGAACGGATCTATAAATTATTTTAAGTGAGGGCAAAATATTTAAAGTACTATTATATTATTGAAAATTTTTAATTTAAATTATTATTTTAAATTTTAATTCCATTAAAAATTAAAAATTTACCCCATTAATTTAATTGGTGACAAAAAATAATAATAAAAATTATAGATATATTAAGATATTAAATAAAAAATAAAATTT
>JAOTAX010000197.1:39122786-39136562 GCA_025629825.1 Erythroxylum guanchezii
TTTACTTACCTGTTTTTCTTTTTACAAAAACGACAACAAAAAACGGAAGAAAAAAACGGAAACAAACAGCCCCTTAATTGATTAAGCTTCTGTTTAGCTGGGCTTATTATAACACCCCACTCTCATCCGACTCATGTATGTGCACCTTACGGTAAGTTATATGTTAACTATCTCACTTTCACTTTATCGCATAGCATCATAAGCAAAATCATAAATATCACATGATCTAAAATTCAAAAATTTCCTCGTTTCATTTCATGAAACATAATTTACAATGTAGCATTAGATCCACCATTTATGTTTATACATTATTAAGCTATCAACGCTCACAGTTTAGTCTACAACATATGCTACATACATGAGGAATTAACAAAAAACT
Organism: Erythroxylum guanchezii; assembly: GCA_025629825.1. Taxonomy (NCBI): domain Eukaryota; kingdom Viridiplantae; phylum Streptophyta; class Magnoliopsida; order Malpighiales; family Erythroxylaceae; genus Erythroxylum; species Erythroxylum guanchezii. The sequence goes on from JAOTAX010000197.1 coordinate 39,123,166, forward strand.
AAAAACTAATTCTTTAGTTCCGACTAACCGACCTTTAAGCCATAACTTGTATTCAAAAGTGGTACAAAATTTCTTCTATGCAGTCTTAGCAGCTAAGTCGTCACTTTCTCGAACCTGAAATTATCAACGTTGTGATTAATACAACAATTCATGTTATCATAAAACTCACATCAACTTGATTGTTATCAAGTAATATCACGAAACACTTTGTTCACAGATGTCACATTTCAAACACAAATCCATACAATTCATCATTTCGCTACAATTTTGCAGAACACAATCATCGAGAAATTATCACGTGTTCATACAAGAAAAGTCCTCAAAATAATGCAATCATTCAATTTATTCATATCATATGTGAATGCAATGTTTATGAGACTCAAATTCATTTATTACGTTATTATTACTGTGTGCCTTTTTTACTGTCCCGTATTCGTTATGAATACTGGGCTCTTTCATACTGTCTCTTATCTATTGGGGATACAGGGCTCGTTGTACACATTAAGCCTTAGGCTCTTCCCACGAATGCCTGCGCTTTAAGCTCTTTTTTTACTGGCAACATCAATTATAACTGCCTTTATATTTTATGCATTGGAATGAAATGCATTCCATAAATTCAATCATTATACTCATTCAGTCACATTCACATTCTTTCTCATTCACATTTGTTATCGGGCTTTAAGTCCAGCATTCAACATTTAAGTGAGAAACAAGTAGTCATTCACATTCACATTCAAGTAGCACTTTTAATATTTTATTCATACATCAAACGTCTCGGACTTTTCATGTCTAGAATTCAATACACATACATCACAAATTAATTCAATTTAATATCAAACAGAACAAATCAAAGTGAGACCATCTTAGGTTACTCACCATTGCTCCCTTTAGCTTATTGCCTTGAGGTTCCGACAATGTCTAGAAGTTGTCGCTCAACGTGCTCTTCTATATACAATCACATGCATTTTCACATTACTATATTGCTCATTTAATTGAATAAACACATTTATAAATGTATCATGTATGATATATGTTCAATGACAAATTCTCAAGTATATTTCTTTGATAAACTGATGCAAGTATCAGTTTTACTCCAAAATTTCCATAATTCAAACACTCATTAACCATTTCAGCTTTTTTTTTTTTTCTTAAAACAGACTTTCGGGTCTACTTTGCATAATCATTATGACAAGGTAAATGGAGTATTTACGTAATACTTTCTTCTAGGCAATTGTTCCTTAATGTCTTAAGGTTCTAATAACATTAAGATCATACAATTTAGTTCATTATTCTATGAGTTATGTTCAAAATACTATAGATTGAGTACATTTGAAAGTTTGGCTAGTGCATGATCATGCACTCAAAGTTGTACAACTCATATCTCTCAATTCCAATATCAAAAAATTACAAACTTTATACCAATTAAAAGCTAAGAGAATAAGCTATATCTTTTGTGAAGACAACTTTGTCTGATTCAGCCTATATCAATATAGTTTATTCGATAACAACATCACATGATTTATGTTACGGGTAGTGCTATAGTCTAAGCCAAGACTCAATTTCAAGCTAAATTTCAAGACCCTTAAAGATATAATTCAAATTCAATTTCTTCTTAAAAATTGTTTCCAAATGTCTTTAGTTCAATTTAAATTAAGAATCATCTCATTAGGAAATCTACAAATCAAAATATAGCTAAAATACTAAAGCATGTTTATTAAAAACATTCCAGTTATCAAATTCAAGCACACCTCAACATTTTCATCCTAAACTTATCAATCAATCTCTTCCAAATTAATTCAGATGGCTATAAATTTTGGTAAAGATAAAGAACAATGTGTTATGAGTTGGTTGGTTCAAATCCCATGTCATTTGGAGATAGGGAGAAGAAGTTATTTTAGTAAGCCTTCGATGTAACTCTGCTTCTTCTTCCTCTCTTCTACTTAATCCATTATTTCTGTACACCATTTCTAACTTATACTCTCTGCATTTCAACTCCCATTCCAATTCAGCTTACTCTAAAGCAACTTAAAATTCAAGATTGAGCATGAACACCAAAAACAAAACTCATACAACTATTCATCATTTTCCGTAGTTTTGTTTTGTCATTTTCTGCACTTTTCATATTTAAGTTCAATCCAACAAAAAAAAGGAACCTATTTACCTTTTCTGCAATTGTCTAATTCACAGATCCTCGTTAAGTTTAGATTCTCACAATTCTAGATACACTTTCTACACAATTCTTATTTCACAAATTTTCATTTAACTCATTCATTACTATCATCACCAAATTGTTTCTTCCTACACAACTCATGCATGTATTCATTTCCAACCATGAAAACATCATCAAAATCATTTACAGTACCCATAAACTTAAAACATCACTTACTTGTTTCAACACAAGCTCTAACAGTAACTTTCGGTGGAAGCAGAAACAAAATCTCCAGTAGTGAGATTTCGGTGAAAAGAAAATAAAGAGAACAAAGTAGTATCTAAACCGCCAAATTCACAACCATAAACAAGTAATTGATTCGGTGATGGATGAGCAAGAAGAGAAGTTTGGTGAAGAGTAATTTCGGTGAACAACCGAAAGCTACAGAATTTTTTTTTTCCAACAACACACGTGACTACATGTATCCATACGTCATTGACACAAGTCACTAATGCATGTGGACCATTAGTCAAGCATATAAGATTGCCAGATGTCACAGTTCTATTTGTCCATTATTTATATCTTTTTCTTAGTCCAAATATCCTAAATTTTCAGAAGTTTCCTAAAATTCATTAAAAATTCCGAAATAATAATTTTTATCACTAAATAAATTTTCAACATAAATAATCCACAATTTGCATTTTAATCGCATTTATAAATCAATTATACCCGAAAAATATCAATGAATACATGTATAATTATTTTAATGTGTCAAAAATAATTATTCACGTGTATGTGTATACTCAATTATGCTTGAGCATGGAATGCACTTCTAATTTCTCAATATACTCTCATATAGTCTTTTCTGGGGTCCTAGCCCCCAACATAGGATAATGGGATATTACAATTATACTAGTAGAATTTTTGTCAATAAAACTTTTTCCTGTAAATCTTTTCTAAGAATAACGTTTCTAAGAAGTCGGTTGATTTTTTGACTGTCATTTAAAAAAGAGTTTTTTTGAAAGAACTTCATACTGTAGAATGTTTGACAACATAAAAATAAAAATAATTTTAATTTTAACTATATTTTATTTTTTAATAAAAATATTTATGCATATAAATATTATTTAAAATATATTACACAATATGCAAAGCATAATATATTAATTATTATATAATTTTAAACCATATGAAATATAAATGAAGATATATCTAATCAAATCTTTTATATGGATTATAATCTAAGTAAAACTAAGAGAGTGTTTGTTTCCACTTTTGTTTTTGATTTTTTGTTTTTATTTTTAAATTCAGTAAAAAAAACTTGTTTGTTTGAGTTTTTAGTTTCTGCTTTTTATGTTGGTTTCTTCCAGTTTTAAAAAATTATGAAAACCATAAAAAGTTGTTTTTGTTTATTTTATTAAAATAATTTTTATTTTAAATAATATTAATTTTAAAAATAGTTTTTACCAGTTAAGGGTAAGATTGTGTAATATTATTAGACTTCTTCAAAATTTCCGTATCATTGGGATTCACAATGAATGTTGTATTTTTTAATAATATTAATTGTTTAATGTTTATGATATTAATATTTTTTGAACATAATTTTTTGTTTTCATAATAGTGTAAAAGTTAATATTATTAGTTTTCAATAAAAACTAATGATTAAAAAACTCAATCGGTTTAGTCGGTTTAATTGTAATCCTTGAACTGTCTAACTTTTCAGTTTAGTTTTTAAATTTTTTATTTGATTTGTTTTAATAACTCTTGTTGTTAAAAATTAACCAATTTATTAATTAATTAGTTAATTTTGATAAATTAATAAGTTTTTATAAACTAAAATAAATCAATTAATTTTCATTTAACAATAACTTTTTAATCAAATTTTAAATTTTTCGATGGATATAGAACAATCATATTTCAAATTATTTAATTTTATTCAATATCTAGCGAGTTTTATGGCTATTTAATAATGTTTATACCTTTTGAACCTTAAGCCGTTTGTCTTATTGGTTTAACTTTCAGTCTGATTTTTAAAATATCTATAAATGCAAATGAACTAGTGTAGTAAATTAAGTTTATTGCTTGAAACCAATTTCTCATGTAATGAGAAGAAGCACTATTTTGGCATGAAACAACTTAAACATATAACATTTTATTCATGACGTCTTAGCCAGTACATGAGATGTAATTAAACATTACACACACACACTTAAACTACAGTACTACCTAGAGTTGGTGACCAGAGTCGAACTGCCAACCCTAACCCTCGCACCACTTCACATTGTACACGATTATTCAGATCGGGCTCTAACGAACCTTAAAAATCTGATGCGAATTGAATGAGGTTGCAATCCTCTTTAAAATACATAAAGAACACACAGATATTGCAATTATGGAGTCTATTGCTTACATTTGAAGTAGCAGAAACAAGCACGGCCACGCTTGTGAAGATGGCAATCTCCATGATCTGCTTTCTCCAATGTCTTGCATTTGTTGTTGCAGTGGGAAGAGCGAACGCAGATCCCGGACCATGTCTTGCTTCTCCTCGCGCATAGCTTGGCAGATGCAGTTGATGCCTCTGAAGAACCATCACCACAAATAAGCAAAGTGCAAGAAAACAATTAAAAAAAGCCTAATTTTTTTAAAATTATGGTAAATTATATAAAGAGTTAAAATAAACTTGGGAAGAATCTCGTAATATTTAATTTTTTAAATAAGTTTTTTGACTAATTTAGCAATTATCTCTACCATAACTATTAAAAAACAATTTCGATAATAAATTAAAATAATTAAATTATATGTAAATATTGAAATAAAAAATATCAAACTAGAATCCGATTATTACACCCTTGTATATACATATACTACTCAAAAACATATGCTAAAGTAATAGTATTACACTAGAATGTATCAACTAGGGTTACACGAAGAGCTCAGTTTGTACGTGGAGCAACCACTAACCTGTGCCTGCAAGCAGGATGAGAATGAAGAACAGTGCAAGAAAGTGAGTAGCTCTAAAAACCTTAGCCATGGTGAGTCTTATCGTTCATGCAAAATAATGGCGGTGGGCTGAGGTATTTATAGTTGAGGTAACTTGATAAGATCAATATAAAAAACATTGAAACAGTTAGAATTTGGTCGAACTTTGCTCAAGATCTGCGCTTATTAACAAGTTATTACCAATAAACGCCGGCCATTAGCGGAGACTTCTGAGTTAATGCTTGGCATTATGTCAACACCATAACTTTGTTTATTCTTCAGATTTAGACTTAAAATAATTATATTAATTAATTAGGAAGAGTTGACCAATTGAATGAAAAGATTATGGTCACCAACTTAGCTATTAAAAAGTTTTTTGGGTCGAAATATGGTCACCAACTTAGCTATTAGTTTACACCGCTTGTAACGGGCCGGACGTGCCTAAAATTGTGCAATAAGACCAACTCCCAAATCTGAACTTTTCAAAGTCAATTTAAGGATTAGATCAAACAATGAGGTGTATTTATAGAGGTTAGTCTAACCAAAACTTAATTTAATTTGATGATTATTATTTTTAATGATAGAGGTTAGCCTAACATGAATCTTAATTAATTTGATTATTATTATTTTCAATGATTAGAAAACGGAACTAGTTTGATTTAAAAAGTTTGAATCGTCTTACTTTTCGGTTTAGATTTCAAATTTTTCGTTTGATTTATTTTAATAAATCTTGTTGTTAAAAATCGATCAGTATATTAATTAATCAGTCGGTTTTCGTAAACTAACCTATTTTTATAAACTAAAATAGATCAATTAATTTTTGTTTAATAATCTCGTTTTTTAATTAAACTTTAAATTATTTTATAAGTAAAGACAATCTCCTTCAATTATATTTTAAATTATGTAATTTAATTTAATCTTTAACTAGTTTTATGAAGGTCTAATACTGATTGAATTTTTTAAATTATAAACATTTTGTTTTATCAATTTAACTTTCAGTTTTATTTTTAAGATAAAAGATATTTGTATTTGAGACATCTTCTGTTCTATTTATTTAATTTCAAATTATTTTTCTATTTTTTAAATTTATTTTTAGACTTATTTATTTTCTTGAACTGAACATTACCCTTAATTCATAAGAGCACAATTGGCTAAAAATTGATTATTTCATTTAATTTCTTTATGAAATTGTATCATAATAAAAATTATTATTTCGAGTTTTTCAATTTAATTTAATTTAAGTCATTAATTCACAACATCACATTGTATTTAATTCTTTAATTTTAATTTTATTTTCATAATTTTATCATAATAAAATTATGATTTTACTTCCTCTTAAACCTTTTTGTAATTTGATATCATTTATAATAAAATTAAATTACTTGGAAACATTATTTTAGATTGTCTTATAATGCATCTTTTGGTGTTCTATTATATTTTAGTATCACTCAATCAAAACTTCAGTTTCTACTCTTTGGATATTATTTTCAAGGGAAGATAAATGCATTTGATTGTATCTTTCAAGTTTCAATCTCATTTAAGAGATATTCTATTTTTTTTCCCCAAAAGAATATTGTGGATAAGGCCAGTATAGTCTCTGATGAAACTGGATTTTGGTGTAGTTCCAATTCAATGTTTAAACTACATGCCAATGCAGGTTTGATAAATTTAAAACTCAGAAGATTTGGAACATTAAAGAAGTGAGTTGTACAATTCTTGAAATTGTCGGAAGGTTTAAACTTTTGACGATTTCTTGACATCTATCAATTAGAACTCTGTGATTTAACTTTTTTTTCCCCAAAGTTATGACCAAAACAGAATTGGTATAGATTTATGATTTTAATAAAGTGAATACCAGCTCGATTATATATCCAACTAAACCTATAGCATCTTTTGATGTCTCTCCAGATTTTGTTGGCCCCTGAATTTTTTTTATATAAATAAGCATGATTTTATTAATTTTGGGGTCTCGCTAAATTAATATATGTTGGAATTAATTAGCTTGCTAATGTGGGTAAGATAATATGACATAGGTTAAGGGAATTGAATTATTAAAGTAGCAAGAGTGTGTAAGGGTAAATTTGGCAAGTCACATAAGTTTAGAAACCATAAGGCTTTAAATGAAGGGCAAAATGGACATTGTGCAATCATTAAGGGTATAAAAGGAGAAGATGAAGGGTGGGCTTAAGTTGGAAGAAGCCAAAAACGTGATTGAAGAAAAGAGAGAAGAGAGAAGCCCGAAAAAAGAGAAAAAGAAGAGAAAGAAGAGAGTTATGCAAGGTTTTGATTTTTCTTAGTCTTAAAGAGTGATTTTGAAGTTGTGCAAGAAGGGAAAAAGAAAGAGGAAGATTAGAGCCTTCTTTTGATCCAAGAAACTCATTAAGTGGTGAAGATTTAAGGTAAGTTGATGTTAAATCTTTTGGATTCTTGGAAAGGTTTTGGTACAAAGAGCTTAGAAAATGCATGGGTTTAAGTATTCTAGGATCAATTTTATACATATGTTTCTTTGGGTTCTCAATTGAAATTCCTATTGATTTAGGATTTATATCAATGTTGAAGAAAATCAAGGGAGGCAAGAGGAGCAAGAGGAGAGACACATTTGAGCAAGTTATAAGCAAGGAAATTCAAGGTGGTTTTACTTTTATAATTAAGTAATAAGCCATTAAAGTTTTTTTCAAGAAATGACAATGAATGATTTTCAGCTACTTTATTCATGTGCTTTTATTGCTCTTTAAAAGTTGTAAGAATGTGCTGCTCTTTAAATGTTGTAAGAATATGCTACATGTTTGTATATGAATTGTGTTGAATGGTGATGAACCGTATGATGGAAATGATTTTTAAAAGAATAGCAAGTTTATTAAATCAAGTTTTGGAAATACATATGAAATATTTCGTGCTCATGAAATACAAGTTTTGCAAAAATGTGCCAATTGGGCAAACTATTTTCAGTTCATGAATTACATGTTATGTGGGTTTGATGTAGTCCACCCAAGAATGTCACGTGCACGTTGACCAAGTTAAAAGCTTCTCCCGCCTTGCCCGCTAGTGGCATGAAGCTCCTTCATAGACTCCCTCAAGTTCACGACTACACAGGACCATTATGTGAAAATGCGTAGTACATCATGTTTATGGATCTGCCCAAACTATTTTGATATGCTTATGTGTTCATGATAAGTTGATAAGAGTGATGCATACATAATTTGCATAAACGTGAATTTTTGGATTAGAAATGGCTTTATAAATGGTTTTGCTTGTTATCGATTATAAAATTGTTACGCACGGGCTTTAAGCTCACCTCCCATTCTCCTCCCCCATATCCAGGTGATGGGCAAGATATCGAGTAGTCAAGGGTTAAGGCATAACTCTGATTTTTTGTTTATTTTGTATTTGAAGCAAATCTTGTAAAGCAAGGCTTTAGTTGCATTTTGAGCAAATCATGGTTCATGTATCTTTTGTATTTTGAGATTTTGAGATATTAATGTATTTACGGCTTGAAAAGCCCAATAAAGTTTTGTAAAACTCTTATGTTTTGATGCAAATGGAATATGATTGCATTTTTGCTCATGATTCTCTCTCAAGTTTGTACATTGCATTTTTTCAGGTGTTCATAAGGGAAAATTTCGTGTTCTGACTTCAGGAAAAAACTTGGATTAATCTAGGCTAATTTAGGCACTTGTGCCTTCTAGAAAGTTGTAAATCACCTTTCTAGCTTTCCAACGGTATATAGTATGAAATTTTTGGACATCGGAGTCGAAAGTTATGGCCTTTATAAGGGGAGATGCATAGGAGTATAGATAATATTGTTTGTGATGACGTTATATCGTTTGTAAAGACGTATCATCTGTGATGACGTCATATCGTCTTAAGAGTCACTTCGTCTTAAGTTGACTTTGCTTCGTCTGCTTTCTGCTTCGTCTGCTCTTTGCGTCATCTGCTTTCTGCTTCGCCTGCTTTCTGCTTCGTCTGTTTTTTGCTTCTCTTACTTTCTGCTTCGTCTGTTTTCTGCTTCATCTGCTTTTTGCTTCTCCTGCTTTTTGCTTTGTCTGCTTTCTGCTTCTTCTGTTGTGGACCGAAACTTCTCCTTCTGTATACTATTGTTTGCTCCGTTTTAACCCTTCAGACGATAGAATTTGTCTTCAAGGTCTTCATGAAAGTTGTAGATATTGAAGTCCTCTTTCAAACCATCTAAAGAACACCTTAATCCAATATCTTTAGGGAACGTTATGGCAATTTTCCCAATTAGTCAACTTTTTCATTTAGTTTCGTCTGATCCTATGCTCTGCTCTATTTTTGACCCTCCAGATGATAGAATTTGTCTTCAAGGTCTTCATGAAAGTTGTAGATATCAAAGTCTTCTTTCAAAAAGTCCTAAGATTATCTTAATATGATATCCCTAATGACAGTTATGCTAATTGCCCCAAGATAGGTGCAGTATGATTGAGGTCAAAACCCTATTTGATTCTTTCATCCATAACTTTGTTATGGGATCTCCAAATGAGATGATTTTTGTCTCTAAATAAACTAGAGACATAGAACCGCAAATGTTCTGAACAAGTCAAATTGAAATTCCAGTTTGAGGTTTCGCAAGATCTGTTTGGAAATAAGACAAGTGAATTGTTTTGAGGTTTGTCCTAGTGTGGGCACGCAACCTTTGTAGGATACGCGTTCAGATGTTACTTAGGACGTCGGATCCATGGCTCACGAGGGCGGGGTGCCCAACAGATTTGGTTTATGGCTTTTAAGTTGTAGATAAAAGGATAAAAGATGTTGTATTCAAATATGGTCACCCACGAGTGTACAAAAAGGCTTTAGGAGTCATTGTTTGTTTGCTTTGGGTCTAAATTTGAGATTCGAGAATATGCCTCGTAGAAGCAATTTAAGAATCAAAGCATATGTTTCTGTATAAGAGAATTTAGAATACAATTTTGGCAATCCTGCCATGTCCATACCTCATCAAGAGCATAAATAATTAAATATTAAGTAGAGAAGGTAAGAAGAATGTTCTTCATGTTTTCTATTAGAATTATATAGGTATTTATACAAGAATACGTTGGCTAGAATAGGAAAGTAATTCCTATGATTATGCTAAAATCCCTATAACTATGTTATTTACATTAACTGTATTATCCCTATGGATCTGTTACCATTTCTAATAGCTATTTACAAATGTTATATTCTGTAACACTCCCCCTCAAGATGGAGCATAGATACTGATAATGCCCAGTTTGTTAAAAATGTAATTAACTCGATTTCCAAGTAATGCTTTGGTAAACACATTAGCTAATTGGCTCCTTGTTCTGGCATGTGGAGTTGAGATTGATCCATCTTCTAGCTTTTCTTGAGTAAAATGACATTCAACTTCTATATGCTTGGTTAACTCATAAAGCACAAGATTGTTTGCAATAAGACCAACTCCTAAATTTGACTTTTCAAAGTTAATTTAAGGATTAGATAAAACAACGAGGAGTATTTATAGAGGTCAGTCTAACCAAAACTTAATTTAATTTGATTATTATTACTTTTAATGATAGAGGTTAGCCTAACATGAATCTTAATTAATTTGATTATTATTATTTTCAATGATCAGAGAACGGAACTAGTTTGACTTAAAAAGTTTTAATCGTCTTACTTTTCGGTTTAGTTTTCAAATTTTTGGTTCGATTTATTTTAATAAATCTTGTTGTTAAAAATCGATCAGTATATTAATTAATCAGTCGGTTTTCGTAAACTAAGCTATTTTTATAAACTAAAATAAATCAATTAATTTTTATTTAACAATCTCATTTTTTAATTAAACTTTAAATTATTTTATAAGTAAAGACAATCTTTTTCAATCATATTTTAAATTATGTAATTTTACTCAACCTTTAACTAGTTTTATGAAGGTTTAATATTGATTGAACTTTTTAAATTATAAACTTTTTGTTTTGTCGATTTAGCTTCCGATCTAGTTTTTTAAAAAATAAATTTTTTTATTTGAAAGTTTTTTTGGATTTTTAGTCGGGTTTCCGAGAGCAAGTATGGTCCTAAACTAATTTAACTTCGGTTCTATTCATTATTATCGAGCTGGTTTGGGTTGGGGTCAAAATCTGAACCCTAGCAAGAATATAAGATATTAGCCGACCTTAGCTCAGTTGATGAAGTGGAGGACTGTAGTGGGTTTGCCTATCAGATGATCGTTAGGTCGTTAGTTCGTATCTGGCAGGGTGGAAAAAAATGTTTGTATTTTAGACACCTTCTGGTCTATTTATTTAATTTCAAAATCATTTTTCTAGTTTTTAAATTTATTTTTAGACTTATTTATTTTCTTAAATTGAACATTACCCTTAATCCATAATAGCACAATTGGATAAAAATTGATTATTTCATTTAATTTCTTTATGTAATTGTATCATAATAAAAATTATTATTTCGAGTTTTTCAATTTAAATTAAATTAAGTCATTAATTCACAACATCACATTGTATTTAATTCTTTAATTTTAATTTTATTTTCATAATTTCATCATAATAAAATTATGATTTTCCGTCCTCTTAAACCTTTTTGTAATTTGACATCGTTTATAATAAAATTAAATTACTTGGAAACATTAGTTTAGAATATCTTATAATGCATCTTTTGGTGTTCTGTTATATTTTAGTATCACTCAATCAAAACTTCGGTTTCTACTCTTTGGATATTATTTTCAGGGGAAGATAAATGCATTTGATTGTATCTTTCAAGTTTCAATCTCATTTTAGAGGTATTCTAATTTTTTCCCCAAAAGAATACTATGGATAAGGCCACTATGGCCTCTGATGAAACTGGATTCTAGTGTAGTTCCAATTCAATGGTTAAACTACATGCCAATGCAGGTTTGATAAGTTTAAAACTCAGAAGATTTGGAACATTGAAGAAGTGAGTTGTACAATTCTTGAAATTGTTGGAAGGTTTAAACTTTTGACAATTTCTTGACATATATCAGTTAGAACTCTATGATCTAACTTTGCGGTCCTCGATTATAAGTTCTCATTGACCACGACCTATAGGAACCAAGCTATCTATCGCTTTTAACTCTGTTTGCATAGGCTCGTGCACAGATTTAAGTTCAATAATCCCAAGGGCTTTTACTTTGACCGTGACCACCCCGCCGCCACGTAAGGTTTTTTCCTCTGACAGAAGTTTGCGGGTTGTTGAAGGAAACTAACCAAACCAAGCGCCTTTTGAAGCGATCTAGTACGACAATTTATAGGGCTTCGTCAGGGGTGGTCGAAACGAGCATTTATGAACAGGTATTTTGCGAGGTTTTGATTGGATATAATCGTCTTTCCTTTTGCTACAAGCCTCGTTCTGTGGAAGCTTTAGTGACTCGTTCGCTTGATGGGTTCCGTTTTTAGTAGACTAGCATCCAGCTTCTCCTTGTCTCGTTCCTTTGTTCTTTGTCCAGTTACTCAGTGGGGAAGTAAGCAGACTAGGAATCCTCCGTGGAGTTGCAGGACTTTCTTTGGCCTAGGGAAGGGAATGGAAAAAAAGAAGGGTATTGCTTTTGTCTTCAAAGCTACGCTCCTACTTTCACTCGAGCAGCGGATATATCGATCGGAGTATCGTCTTATTTATTTCTGAAGTAACTAGAATAAGTGCGGTACCTTCTTTCTCATTTGAGGGATATGAAAATTACAATTATTATAGGTACGAATGCGCAGCTTTTTATGTTATGTTGAGCGATCTCAACGCAATGTGTCTTAAATTGTGCTATGTGACACCCTAATACCCCCTAGGAGGATATGTGGATGCCACACAAGACAGTACAAACAAATCAAAACATTTTCACGGAAGAATAGCATTCAAAAAAATAAGCATTCCAAAATATTCGCAACATTTCATACATGAATTTCCAAAATCTTAAACAAACATACATTATATTACAAGAGCTTAATACAAGTTTGTTCCAAAAATCGAAACCAACCTGAAACTTAGTTATTACAAAAACTTACAACAATTCAGAATCATACACTTTATATACAAGCCCAAAACAAACTCCAAATACTTTTTTTTTTCAAAATAAGACTCAGACTCCTTTGCCCATTGCGGTTGACTTGTCCCAGTCTCTACATCCTTCTCTCTGAACCTACACGGGGCAAATCTACCATGCTAAGCATATAGCTTTGTGAGTAATAACTAAACTATGTTTAACCACAACAGATATTGAATCAGTTATACAAAAGCATCTCAATATACTGAAATTCAAACAGAATAAGATTTATTAAGGAAAACACTTCGCAAGCTAAAG
>JAOTAX010000197.1:39153209-39172142 GCA_025629825.1 Erythroxylum guanchezii
TAGCAAAAACTGCCCAAATCAACCCAGAAAATTTTCCAAAGTTTCAGATCACAATTTCAAACATGGCACTATTCATTCTACACATATTATCCACTTTCAAGGCAAAATTCAGAACCCTTTAAGTCAAAATTGGACAGCACTTCCTTCATAAGAATTCTAGCCAAACTTTTCACGTTTAATTCAAGCTAAACCTCATCGCAATCACTTAACCATATCAAAAGTTATGACCAAATCATTGGAACATACACAAACCAATTTTCCAGATTTTCATCCTACATCAATAATCATGTTTCATTCATCAATTCAAAGAGAGTGATGCTTATTCTTACTTGGTTTACCCAAAGCTTCTTCAATCAATATGAAACTCTAGCTCTCCACACAATCCACTATCATCATCTTGAAGGTCGGATGGTTTGGGTTTTCTTATGGAGAGGAAGAAGACATGGTGAAAGTAGCAAATGAAACGTGAGGTAGTTAGGTTCACTCTTTGGTGAAGGTTGGCAACAAACCAAAATGAAGAAGATGAAGAAGCTTAAAGAGCATGGAGAAGAAGTCATACAGAAGAGGAGAAAGCAAGACAATCACGAAAATGACTTGGTCTTCCAATCATAGAACGTGGGTTATGGCATGTGGTGTGGCAAGTGACACTTGTCACTTGCCACATGTCATTTCCTTATGGTTTCACTTAATATTTCTTAGCTAACTAGTTCATTTTGTCTTCAATTTCCAATCCAATTGTCTCCAAATTTTCAGTATCACTTGTCAATAAATCCTAAGGCCATTTATCTACATTCCCCTTTTCCATTTGACAGTAATTCTACTACCATTTATCAATTGTTTTGCCACCAGATATTTTTCCTAGTCCAGAAATTACCCCGAATTTTTCAGAAAAAATTTCTCAAAAGTCTTCAAAAATTCTAATCCCCAATTATACTTTCCAATTCAATTTTCAATACAAACAAAGCACAATTCTCAACATCAATCCCATTTATTAACGATTATATCGGGAAGTGTCATGAATGCATGCACAATCATATGCATGTGCAACACAAAAATCAATTTCACAAGTGTGAATGTCGCCATGGTTCATGAGCATGAAATGAAATTTTCTTCATCTCTCGTAATCTCACATGTGCCAAATGTTTGGGTTCTAACCCTGCAAATGGGAACGGGATGTTACAATGCTTGCATAGGATTTTCCTTTTCTCTTCTTCATGGTATTAACACACTCCGCTTGAATATGTTCGAAGCCTTGATACTCATGACATTGAATTCTCTTTACCTTTCTTTCTCCCTTTTGAGTTTTGGCTTGTTGTTCGATGAACTCCAGCCATTTTGCCTAAACTCGGATCTGTCCTTTTTCACTCTCTTCAACCACTTTTTGAACTCTCGTGTTAATAGCTCCATATCCTCATTCTCGTCGGATTCATCTTCTACATCATTCATACCTTTTTCTGTTTCAACCTATAGTACCAATCCTTTGCTTCTTTCTTGTTTACCCCTTAAAAGATTCATCTTAAAATTAGTCAGAATTCTAATTACCTTATCCAATGACAAATCATTAATATCATGAGCCTCTTTGATTGCTGCAATTTTTGGAGTAAATCTTGGAGGTAGTGATTTCAACGTCTTCTTTACTAGTTTTAGATTGGAATATTTCTTCCCCAATTGATGTGCCTGATTTGCTATATCTTGCAATCTTTCATGAAAGTCTCCGATAGTTTCATTTTCATCCATCCTCAATTCTTCAAACCTCACAGCTAACATCTGTAGTTTTAACGCTATCACAGATTTGGACCCTTCATGAATAGTCTGCAAAGCATCCCACGCTTCTTTAGCCGATTCACAAGCTGATATCATTGAGAAGCGTCCTTCATCAACAACACTGCATATCGCATGCATTGTTTTTGAGTTTCCCAGTGCACTTTCTTCTTCAGCTCTTATCCATTCAGATGGATCTTTTTGACCTGTCTCTCCTTTATCATCAGTGATCATCGAATGCATCCACCCATGTACTACCGAGTTGCTCTTGTTCCCTGCGCCTGAATAAAGACCCTCATCCATGATTTCCATGCAGGATAATTATAACCGTCCAACAGCGGTGGCCTGATAATTGATGCTCCTTCTCTTATGGCCATGTTTACGAAACTAGGATCTGTACCAACTAGCTACCATGTTCTGAATCGGCGACCTGGCTCTGATACCAATTGAAAAAAATTGTAAAGGGTAGTAGTAGTTTCGCAAACTTTTTGATTCGTTTCTAGCAAACAAAAAAAATTAGAAAAATTAAAAGAACCAAAAATAAATCAACACCAGAAATTTGGTAACGCAGTTTGACACACCTTGCCTATGTCTGCGGGGCCCTCACCCATCTTAATACTTTCATCAAAGTATAATAGATTTACCTAAGGCTTTACTGAGCCGACACCGCTCAACCCTTGACACTATCTCTTAACCTCACTTCCTCTAAAAGAATTTCACACCCAATAGTACGACCACCTCGTACTAACCTCGACAGAGGATTTTCTCAATCAGTCTTTTAACGAAGGAATAATGAACAAATAACTCAAGTAATTAAAGTAATAAAGAACAAAAACTAAATACACTTGAGATCGAAAAGAACAACTTCCCGATGAGTTCTGCTCCACTGAAATAGATCTGGAAGTCTTCGCAACAACAATGTGCTGATTCATATAAACACCAACACAAAGCCACAAAATCCTAGAAGACCAAGTCCACAGTATTTGCAATCCACAAAATCAACTCACAGCCAATTCGTCTCCTTCCTCTTACCACCGAAGCCTTATATATAAAACCCACATCAGCTTTTATAAAACACCCACGCAAGCCACTGCACTCTTGTATACCCAAAAACAATCGCATTAGCTATGTAAATAATTCCCACTTCTCCTTTTTACAAAACCTGCGCATCAGAGATTGTGAATAATTACTGTAGTGTTTATTCACTATGCCTTCACCGCACAACAAACTACATTTATCTTTTTGACTTCAATTTTTGCAGTGTTTTTCTCATTGACAATTAATGCACATCACTTCTATGCCACATAAGCACGTGAACCCTTTTTGCCGTAGACTCACGTTCAAGATAGATGTTTGCCGCAGATTACTGATATACATAAATCCCTCAAGAGTCCTACTTCAACCAAGTAACCACCACTTTAATTTATATCTTATATGTCCAATTAATAAATAATGCCAAAATTATTTACTTAGATATAGAACATATATCCTAATAGGTACTAAATTTTTACTCATTCCCCATGGTATTGAAAGCATCTTGATTTGTTCGTAACTTAGGGATAAGCCTCAGTTCTCATTCTTTACATATGACGAACTAGTCGAACTCAGTTTTAGTTCTTAACCTTATTGAAATAGATCCAAAAAGTCACCGAAGATAATCCAAGCTGATCGTACTGCCTCATCATCAGAATCAAACAACTAGCGGCCTTTCATGTGAAGGGGTTGATAAATTATTTAATGAACCCTTATAAATTTTGACCTACATACGAAACCATCTTTTCATTAATGATAAGCACTACAATGGTGTGTGCTTCTGTATATACGTCTGTCCCCCAATGTCACACTGCTATGTTTTAAATCCTGAAACAATAACAACGGTGACATTTATGTTGCTTGATAAGTACCAATTTGGATCTGTCAGGAATCCCACATCAAACAAATGTGAGTGCATTCAGTCATTTATAATAGTGTGCAAACCTCCCTTCTTGAGCCAGCTTTTGGGGGTGAGTTAGGCCTTTCTAACATGGTATCAGAGCCTGCTTGTCTCTATGATTTGGGGCGGTGCCCGGTTATGTCCTTTTGCCCAATATGCCCATCAGATGTCTAGCCCTACTCTGGGTTGAGGGGGGTGTGTCAGGAATCCCACATCAGACAAGTATAAGAACATTCAACAATTTATAATAGTATGCAAATCTCCCCTCTTGAGCTAGCTTTTGGGGGTGAGTTAGGCCTTTTTAACAGGATCCTCAGTCTAAAATACGTTTTGGGCATTGGACATGGTTAGAGAATCTCTAAACTCATGTCTAATGCCTAAAACTACGTTATTTTGAGCATTGGATATAGTTGGTCATTTTGAGCATTGGACATGGTTGGATAGGGTTATTTTTAATAAAGTAAACACACGAAAGAGGGGGATGAATTGTGTGTAAAAAAAAATGCAAGGTATTTTAAATTTTTAAAATCCTTCTTAAACAAAATGGATTGATAAATGGAAATGTCCTATTAAACTTCGAAAGGAACCTGTTAACGTTTAGAAAGAAAGGATCCTGTTAGTTATTTAAAATATGAAAGAAGTTTATTAATTGAAAGGATCCTAATCACACTAAAAAAGAAAGGGGCCTGTCAATTGGTAGGAGCCTGCTAGAACTTAAATAGAAATAAGTATGTTAACTGATAGGAGCCTGCTGACTCTTAAAACAAAAAGAATCTCTTGTTTTATAGAAACAGAAAGAGCCTATTGAAAAACCTAAAAGAACCTCTTGAAAAATCAAACTTATAACGCGGAAATTTAAAAGTTAGGAAGAGAGAAAGAATGACACAGTAGATTTATACTGGTTCAGCTAATAATCAAACCTATGTCCTGTCCTCAAGAATCCAACTTGAGTATTTCATTATAAGAATCTCAATATTAAATTTGACAAGCCTCTCTAAGCTTACAAGTACATATTTTTTAATGTTCTCTAACCTTTCACACTCAAAGTGTATAACAAGATTCTAAAAGCTCATAGAAAAATAAAATGTAAAATCAAAAGTAGTTCCCAGATAACAATTTCTCTCTTGATAGAGTGATTTCACTTTCAAGGCACAATAAGAATGATATGATTCTCAAGAATATAGATGTTGCTCAAATGTTTCAAAAATCTGTGTATGTTTGTTACTTCACAAGTGTTGTTGCTCTTCTTTAAATAGTCAATTTCTTCCACTAGCCGTTACTTCATCTTAATTCTAAGTTGACTTTGGATTTTCAATACCATCTCTACTGGAACAAAAATTTCTAGAGCTAATTGTTGGAGAAGGTAAGATCCTCTTAGATGTTAATAAGAAAAGTTTACTAAGAAGGTTCCTGCAAAAAAAGGAAGTAATTTTCTTATGATTTTATTTCTTTTAAAAAATACCATTATCTATACAAGGAAAAAAAATTCCAATTCCAATTTGAATTTGAATTTGAAATATTATATAGTTATCATTAAAATCATTAAATATAAACCTTGAGTTAACAATCTCCCCCTTTTTTTTAATGATGATAAGCAATAATAGATATATTTTTCAAAATTCAAAGAGATAATAGATGATTTCGAAAGATACCTATGACTTTTATATGTTCAGACATAATTATAAGGAGTCTGTCTCTTAAGAAAGGAGCCTATCTCTTAAGAAAGGAACCTATCTTTTATATATCACAGATTTTCACAAGTTCAACGGCAGAATCAATCACATATATAATAGAGGCATCATTGAGAAATATATCATCATATAAATATGAAAAAAATATGTCAACATAAACTCTCCCCCTTTGTCATTATAAAAAAAATCGAGTATAGGGAGGAAGGAACTATCACAAGTTTAAATAAGCTAGGTAGAAAAGAATAGCAACAGAGTTAATGAAGGGATTTAAATACTTTTTCTCAGTAAAATTTGCATGTCAAGAAGCTTATTTTGCATTTTATCTATTTGTTCTTGATTGGCTTGAATGTTTTGCAGTTGTTGATGGAGTTTTGCACTATTTTCATCCTGAGGAGGAACAAGAGTTTATTGGTCTGGAGCAGGATCTAAGTTTTCTGCTACTCTTTCAGATCTTTTGTCTACCCAGACATTATTTTTCAATTAGTATCCAAATTGATATGGAATGGAAGGATAAAATTTAACCGGTGCATACCAATTCAGATTTGTAAAAGAAACTCTATAATAGTTGAAAATCTTAGTGAGCAACATCCCATAAGATAGGCAACTGGTGGTGTTCTTATGATTCCTCTTATCCACCATGAACCTTAAGATCATAGCTAAAAGACTCATCCTATTCCCTTTTAGAAAATTATACACCACATAAGTGTCCAGCAAGCTACACCTTTCAATTGAGCTACTCCTGGAAAAAATTAAAGTAGCTGAAAGCGATGCAAGACAAGTGGATTAGACAACTTCGACTAACTCTAGAATCAACATCTCACTTATGACATGGAAAATTAGTTCTCCTTATAGGAGCTACTTCCAGTATATCTCCTAAGATTTCTTCAGAAATTAAAATTTCACATTTATGCACCCATGGGACAATGGTTAGCTTTCCATTAATTTCTTCCTTTTTTATGTGTGTGTCGAATATCCTGACTAGCTCTTCGCATACTGTCTCATCTAATTTTAGAAAAATTTTCCCACTAATGGCAACAAAGTAAGGAGAGATGGGTACACCTATGTCATCAAACATCATAGGAGGCAAGATCTGCCTAGCAATCACCTTTTTCTTCTTGTACTGTATTTTATAGCGGACTTCAACTTCCATTGATTCAAACATTTTTGATCGTATTGATGTTTTTCCTGATTTGTGTGCAGCTATCTTTATTTTTTTTTTGCCTTTTTTTCTTTGGGAAATATCTCTTTTTGAAACAACTCTTTTCTATCAATAGGGTCCTTAATAGTATCTTTAGTTATAGGTGTTTTGCCTTTCTTTATTTCTTACCTTTTCCTTTTTCTGGCTTCTTCTTCCTCTTTCTTTTCAACATCTGTGGCTTCTTTTTATTCAGAGCTTTTCTTGGCTTATTTTGCAAGACTTCCTCTAGTCCGTGGTCGTTTAATCAACCAAGTAGATTCTTCAACTGAATCATTTTCATTTGTAATCTAGTGCACGTCAGGCATTTTCTTCTCTTAAGGTTTAAAGGAAAAAGGTTCAATAATACGAGCTTCATCATGGTTAACAGAAGAAGTTAGGATTTTCTTTTATCCTTTTGATTTTGTTCTTGCCATTGCAGGTGAGCTTAGTGAAGTTTGAGAGAAAAAACAAGAGGCAATAAGAATGCAAAGAGTTAGGATGTAGAGAGAATAAGCGGCACAAATGAGAATGACAGAGATGAGAAGATGAGAGAAGTTTGCTTAGCGTATACTAAGTGATTCCTGAGCGTTGATCTCGTGAAAGGATGAGTAGATGTACAGTCTAGAAGCGGAAGCGTAATCAGTTGCATATCCTTTGACAAATGTGTATGTAGAGTTGTTAGATTGTGCGTGCGTTTTTGAAAAAGACTGAAACGACACTATAAATGACTCCTTATTTTTAGGACACGTGTCAATAGAATGTTAACCTGAGAGAAGTCTTTTAAAAAGAAGAGTAGCCTTCTAATCTAGAAGAAACCCACTAACCTAAGAGGAGGCTTCTAAACTAAGAGGAGCCTTCTAAAATCAAAGGCGCCTACTAAACTA
This sequence comes from Erythroxylum guanchezii, assembly GCA_025629825.1. Taxonomy (NCBI): domain Eukaryota; kingdom Viridiplantae; phylum Streptophyta; class Magnoliopsida; order Malpighiales; family Erythroxylaceae; genus Erythroxylum; species Erythroxylum guanchezii. The sequence goes on from JAOTAX010000197.1 coordinate 39,160,656, forward strand.
AGAGAGAGTTTATAAGGAATCAGAATAGAAGGAGCTTGCTAAACAAAATGCAAAAATAAGTAGCATAAAATATTTATACAGAAATAATATCAGAGAGTTTGCACATACCAAACTCTTTTCTTAACACGCAAAATCTGTCTTCAGAGAGTGACTTGGTAAAAATGTCAGCTACTTGATTCTCAGTATTAACATGCAAAAGATCATTGGTTCCTTCTAAAACAAGATCTTTAAGAAAGTCCTAGAATGATGCACGTGATTTTTAGACAGATTTATAACACTAGTATTATCATATAACACTAGTATTATCACATAATATAGGAATATGATAAAAGTTTATAGAGAAATCCTGTGCTTGATGCTTAATCCATAAATTTGAGCACAACAGCTGACAGCTGCTATGTATTTCGCTTTAGTCATTGAAAGTGTTGTGCAATTTTACTTCTTGCAGGACCAAGATATTAGACATCCTGTAAGAAATTGATAGTTATCACTTGTGCTTTTTCGATTGACTTTATCACCTACATAATCTGCATCACATTAGCCCATTATGTCAAATGAATTAGTTTTTGGATACCATAGTCCAAAATCCATAGTTCTGTGGACATATCGAAAGATTCTTTTGACTGCTTGAAGGTGGCTTTCTTTTGGATTTGATTGAAAGCATGTGTAAAGACACACACTAAGCATAATGTCTAGTCTTGAGCTTGTAAAATATAGTAGTGATCCAATCATTCCTCTATACTTTGTCTCATCTGTAGCTTTTCCTTCTTCGTCTTTATCAAGTTTATTTCCAGTGTACATATGAGTACTCATTGGTTTGGCATTCTCAAAATGATATTTCTTGATGTGTTCCTTTATGTATTTGTCTTGAATAATGAAGATTCCTTTTTCTGTTTTTCTGATTTGTTATATAAGAAAGAATGATAAATTCTCCCATCATGCTCATTTCAAACTCCCTCTGCATTAATGCTGAGAATTCTCCACTGAAGGATGGATTAATAGCACCAAATATTATGTCATCAACATATATTTGCACTATGAGTAAATCATTCTCCTTTCTCTTAATAAATAAGGTTTTATCCACCTTTCCTTTTTCAAAGTTATTCTCAAGCAGAAAGTTACTTAACATCTCATACTATGTTCAAGGAGCCTGCTTTAAATCATACCGAGCTTTGGTTAACTTCATCACGTAATCTGGATGGTTTTCATCTTCAAAACCTTGGGGTTGCTTAACAAATACTTTTTTGTTAATATAATCATCTAAGAATGGACTTTTAACATCCATTTGGAACAACTTGAAGTTTTTATATGAAAAGGCAAGTAACATTATAATTGATTCCAATCTAGCAACAAGTGCATAAGTTTCATCAAAATCAATACCTTCCTGTTGATTGTAACCTTGAGCTACAAGTCTAGCTTTGTTTCTTATCATTTTACCATTTTCGTCAAGTTTGTTTCGAAATACCCACTAAGTCCCAATGATTGATTTGTTTTGAGGACGAGGTACTAGATTCCAGACTTTGTTTTTGTGAAATTGATTCAATTTATCTTTCATGGTTGAAAACCATTTTTCATCAGTAACGGCCTCTTCAACATTCTTTGGTTCTATTTGTGAGATCAGAGCAACAAAGCTTTTCTTGAACGATGATCTTGTTCTTAAACTTTCAAAGGGATTTCCCAAAATATATTGATGTGTATCGAGATCTCTCCATTCTTTCGGTGTTTTTCATTGCATAGGCTCCTACTAAAATGAAGGAGTCTACTCTGTTCTAACTTCAAAAGGGCCTTCTTGATTTTGTGATTCTGAAGATATTATAGGTGTAGTTTGATTCTCCGATAAATTTTTAGGTACCAATGGATGTTCTTCATCATCTGAGTCAGTTGTTATTGTCGAAGGTAATGTTTCATCAAATACCACATGTATCAATTCTTTTATCTTCTTTGTTCTTTTATTATATACTCTAAATTCTTTACTAGTGATACTGTAACCTAAAAAAATATCTTTATCTGATCTCACATCGAATTTCCAAGGTTGTCTTTTCCATTGTTTAGATCGAAACACTTGCAGCCATATACTCGAAGTAAGCAACATAAGGTTTTCTTCCTTTCTATAGTTTATAGGGGCCCTTTTTCAGAATAGGTATTATGAGACACCTGTTGAGTATATAACAAGCAGTTGACACGGCTTCTGCCTAGTAACCATGAGGTAGGCTACTCTCGTATAGCATTGTTCTGGCCATATCTACAAGAGTCCTGTTCTTTCTCTTAACAACTCCATTTTGCTGAGGAGTCTTTGGTCATGAGAAGTTGTTAGTTATAACATTTTCGTTGCAGAAGTCTTCAATTTTTTTGTTATCAAATTCTCCTCCATGATTGCTTCGAATTGATGTAATGCAGTACCCTTTTTTAGTCTGAATTTTCCTGCAAAACTTCTCAAAAACTTCAAAAGTATTTATTTGATAGAAAATAACCAAATAAATCTGAAAAAAAATCATCTACTATAATAAAGCTGTAATGTTTGCCACCAAAACTTTGAGTTTTAGTAGGACCAAATAAATCTATGTGCACGAGTTCAGGTGGCTAGTTAGTAGTCACAATATTTTTAAAGGGAGCTTGCTTTTGATTTGTTTTCCTTTCAAACAAGCTTCACAAACCTGATTTCTCTCAAATTTCAAATTCGACAGTCCTCTTACTAACTCATTTTTGGACAATTTTGATAAAATGTTTAAGCTATCATATCTAAATCTTTTGTGTCAGATAAGTGAATCCTTTTCTATTGATACAAAACACTTGTCACTTTGAGAAGATATATCTTCCAATTGAGCACAGTATATATTCTAATTTCTAGGACCAACGAATACCATATTATTATTAAGATTGTCAATTATTTCATAATGTGATGCATAGAAAGTAACTCTGTAACCTTTTTCATATAATTGACTTATGCTAAGCAAGTTATGTTTCAATCCATCAACAAAGAGAACATTATCAATAGAAGCAGAGTTAGAATCACCGATTTTACCAATTCTGGTGACCTTTGCCTTGTTTTTATCGACAAAGACAACATTACCTCTGTCTTTCCTTTCAATATAGTTGTAATGCAATATTTCACCTATCATGTGTCTCGAATAACTGCTATCAACTATCCATTGATTGTTCTTTATCTCCGTTTTGAAGCATATTTGTAGAGCGTATTATCTCATTTTAGGTACCTAAATCTTTCTGATCATGATTATACCTTAATTATATGTCAATTCCTCATCAATTCCATATCCAATTCTAATTCAATTCATTCAATTGGTAGCTCACAATTTATGGTCTTTCATTCATCAAAATAAAAATAGAAACTATCATTCATTTAATCATACATGTAGTCCTAGTTCTTTCCCATTTCAAGATCACTATATTATCACATTCTTTAACATAAATTCACCTTCATTATACCTCAAATCCCAATCCAATTCATCTATGAAACAACCTATAACTTACAGTTTTTATACATCAAAAACTGGGTATAAAAGTATCCAAGTTCAAGTATCAATTTCCAGTACAATTCATCATCAACATCATATACAATTCATCCCAATTCAATCATCATAACCCTTCTATTATAACATGCCATAAAGATCAATCTTTTACTTACTTGTCTAGCTCAAATTTTCACCTTAAAGATCAAGCTAATTCAGCTCTCCATGCATGCAAAATCATCACAAATTCAAGGTGGGAATTGAATGGTTTTCGACTAGGATCAAAGACTATAACAAGAATAACTATGTTCTGATTCTGTACGTAGCTTTATGAGGGTAAAAGCATGGATTTTGGTGTAGCCATTTAGCAAGACTTAAACAAAAAATGCAGAGCTATGAGATGAATGCAGGTTTCAATGGATAGAGTGAAAAGTGAAGAAGAAACACAGTAGAAATTTTTCCAGCATTTGTTTAGTTTGACTAGGTGCAAGGTGTCATTATCTTAGATTAACATGTGTCCTAGTTATTAGTCCATTTGTCACTCATTCATTGCTGCCATTTGTCAATCAATTACCTATGCCAAATGTCACTCAATCATAGGCTTAGTCATCCTAATTTTTCATGTCAACTTGTCTTGCCACTTGACATTTTTCTTAGTCTAAATGTACATTTTAATTCATCAATTTTTTGATTGTAACAATTAATTCCAAATTTACTACTTATAACCAATCAAACCAAAATTCAAGACATAAACAATGTACAATTCACATCGTAATCATTTTAACTCATTCATACCTGGAATATGTCAATTGAGTGCATATATTATCTTTGCAATGTGTACTAATTCATAATTCATGTGTGTATGCTAATGATATGCATATGAATGAAATGCATTCATGAACTCTTAATGATATGACTCATATGTAAAATTCTAAGGCTCTAAACCTTAGTATGGAAAACCAGCTATTACAATTCTCCCCTCTTAAGAAATTTTGTCATTGAAATTCTTACCTAATTGATTAAACAGATGGGGGTATTGTTTCCTCATGTTCTCTTCAGTCTTCCATGTAGTTTCTTCTCTCGAATGATTTCTCCAAAAGACTTTAACCAATGGGATCACTCAATTTCTCAATTGTTTAGTCTAATAGCCCACTATTTTAACCGGTTCCTCCACATAACTCAAGTTAGTTGCAAGTTCAACCTCCTGAGTTGGTAATATATGCATCGGATTTGTCCAATATTTCCTACGCATATTAATATGGAACACATTGTGAATCTGAGCTATCTCTGCTGGTAATGCTAACTTAGAAGCCAATGGTCCTATTCTCTCAATAATATCATATGGACCAATGTATTAATAATATTTATTTAAACTTTACGTAATGTTTATATATGTTTTATTCGTTCTTTTTAACAAATATTATATTAAAATTATTAAGTAGTAAAAGTTAAATTTAAAAATATATATTATATTTCTAATAACTGACTAAATTTTAATTATATAAAAGTTAAAGAATTTATAATTGTGAAATATTAGGTATACAAATATCATAATTGTATTTTATTAGTACCAAAATTAAACTAATAAAAAGATATTAATGTTTGAAAAAGTGTCCCACAACTACCACATTATGAATAAAGTAAAAGGAACCTTTCTTAGAGAATATAAAACTTATAAAGAAAGATGAAACACCTGGGAAAAGAATATTTGCTTGACATGTTTCACTTTCTATATATAGCACACTTGTGACCTGTGGACCTTCATGGTTTCAAGAGCCAGGACATTAAAGGTTTCAGGAACCAACACCAGCATTTTCTAGTTGATAAAGCCTAGGAAAACAAGAGCCAGCTTGTTCTGTTTTTCTTTTGTTATCTTTCTTGAAGAAATGTAATTAGTTATCTAATTTGTTAGTTAGCAGCAGTTATTAGTTAGTTAGACGTTTGTATTTAGGCTCTTTGTGTATATAGTCCAATTAATTGTACATAATGAAATGAAGTTCAGAAGAGCATTTTACTTTGGCTCACCAAAACAAGTGTTCGTCTCCTCTACTCTCACTATCTCTACTCTTACTATCTCATCTCTGATTATGTTTTAACATGGTATCAGAGACACCGGCGACGATTGACCGTTGTTATTGAGCTTCACTGAGCCTTGTTCTTTCTTTCATTCTTTGCATTTTCCCCAATTTCGAAACCCTGTTTTTCATTCTCTACGTTTTCCCCAATTTTGAAACCCTAATTTGTTCATTCTATAATTTTCCTTGGTTCATGTAATTTATGACGATTGATTATTTAGAGTCGTCGCAAGCTTCTCTTAACACAGGTGTTAAGATCGATTTTAACAATCCATTGTACCTTCATCCTTCAAACACTCCTGGAACATTGCTTGTTTCGCATCAACTCACTGGAATTGAGAACTACAGTGTGTGGAGTCGATCTATGCGAATTGCATTGCTGGCAAAGACAAGATTGGTTTCGTTGATGGAACCTGCTCACAAGATGATTTGGATCCGGATCTTCATCCGCAGTGGGAGCGTTGCAACGCCACTGTTCTTTCTTGGATTCTTAATACGGTTTACAAGGATCTATCTGCTGGCATCGTATTTGCTTTGAGTGCTACTGTCGTTTGAAAAGATCTGAAGGAAAGGTATGATAAGGTGGATGGATCTCGCATTTTCTTTCTTCGTCGTGAAATAGCATCACATTCTCAAGGTATCTCTTTGGTCTCTACTTATTTCACCAAATTATGTCTTCCCTGGGATGAATATGATGCTTTGGTTCCGTTTGCATCTTATGATTGTGCCATGTCTCGCAAGAATTCTCAGAATCTTTTGCAGCAACGTCTGTTTCAATTTCTTATGGGTCTTAATGAGACTTACTCAGCTGTGCGTAGTCAAGTGCTTCTCATGTAGCCTTTGCCTTCAGTAAATCAGGCCTATTCGATGCTTCTTCAGGCAATCCTCTCTGGTTTCATTGGTTGAACCTACTGCTCTTTATTCCTCTAATACTTGCAGGATGTTTCAAGGAACTTGTGATCACTGTGGGATGAAGGGACACAAGAGGGAGTCCTGTTACAAGCTCATTAGTTTTCTTGTAGATTTTAAGTTCACTAAGAAGAGGGCTAATAATGCTAGTTGCTCAGGAGATGATGATGATGACTCAAATGCTAAGTCAATAGTTCACGCGGTTGCTCCTCCATCATCTTCTGCTCCGGTCTTTACTCCAGAGCAATATTAGTAGCTCCTGAATCTTTTGAGCAAGGAATCTTCTCCTCCAGTCACTGCTGTTGCCCACATGGCAGGTATGACTTCTTCATATCAGCCTAGCTCCATTGAATGGATACTTGATACTGGCGCTTCAAATCATATGACTTTTGACTTTCGTTGCTTGCATTCTACTGTTGCTTGTGCTTCTAAACATGCTTGTGTTCAATTGCCAAATGGTAATTCCACTACTGTCACACACTTAGGATCACAATCCCTCTCACCTGCTCACACTATCACCAATGTTCTTTATGTACCCAACTTCAACTTTAATCTCATTTATGTGTCAAAATTGACCAAAGACCTCAACTGCCTTGTCATTTTTTATCCAAAATTTTGTATCCTACAGGACCTTTGCAGTGGATTGATACTGGGGATTGGTAAAGAAAGAGCTAGTCTTTACGTTTTACAACCATTGTCATGTCCATCCAAGCCTCTGTCTCCTGTTGTTGATGCTAGTATCTCCTGTACTGGTATTTCTTCTTGTTTGTTTGTCAATAATGTAAAAACTCAGCCTTGTATATGGCATGCTAGACTTGGCCATTCTTCTATTTCTGTTATGAATAAAATCCCAGATTTGAATTTCAATTTGCACAATTGTGATGATATCCAATCTTGTCATATCTGTCCATTAGCTAAACAAACTAGACTTCCTTTTTCCCTTATACACATTAACCTTTGGGGACCTTATCGGATCTCCACACATAGTGGCCATCGTTATTTTCTCACCATTGTTGATGATTTTACTTGTATCACCTGGATTTATCTTCTCAAACTCAAAAGTGATGCCATCCTAACTTTACAAAGTTTCTTTACCTTAGTCAAAACCCAATTCTCTGGTATTATTCAAATTGTCCGAAGTGACAATGGCACAGAATTTTTCAATGAAATAGGTCAAACCTTGTTCACATCCCTTGGTATTGTTCACCAAAGTTCTTGTACACATACTCCTTAGCAAAATGGAATCGCTGAGAGAAAGCATCGACACCTTTTAGAGGTTGCCAGAGCCATTAAATTTCATTCCAACATGCCTTCTAAATTATGGGGAGAGTGTATTTCCACAGCCTGTTACATCATTAACCATTTACCTACCTCTGTCCTTAAATGAATATCACCTTATGAAGCCTTATATCATAAACCACCATCCTTTGATCACTTTAAAGTCTTTGGTTGTCTTTATTATGCTACTGTCACTCCCTATGTTGATAAATTTTCACCTAAAGCACTTCCTTCCATTTTTATGGGTTATTCCACTGTCCAAAAGGGTTATATCCTTTTCAACCTCTCTACCAAACAATTTTTTGTAAACAGGGATGTAGTCTTCCATGAAACTATATTCCCATTCAAATTTACCTCCAACCCTTCTCCCTTATTTCCTGTTCCTGATTCTAATGCTATTCTTGATCCGGATTTCTTATAGCTTGTACCTCCACCGCTTAACCATCCTTTAGTTGAACCTCATTCTCCACAGCCTATTCCTGAGCCACCAGCTTTAGTCCACACTCCACCTGCATCCTCTGCTTCCTCTCCTACATTTTGTCCACCTGAACCTTTACGGAGATCCACCCGAATCTAGACCCCCAAGTTGGTTACAAAACTTTGTTTGTTCACATAAACCTTCATCATCTTCCTCACTTGCTATCACCACTCCGTATCCCCTTCGTGATTCTCTTTCTTATTCCCACTTGCCTACACATACAGTTTTTTTTTTTTGCAAACTCCATCTCTAGCATAGTTGAACCCACTGCTTACCATAAGGTAATTTTAGACAAGCGTTGGGTAGACGCTATGCAACAGGAAATCCAATCTTTGGAAGCTAATATCACTTGGAAGGTGGTTCCCCTCCCACCTGGTAAGCACCCCATTGGCTGCAAATGGGTGTACCGATTTAAGTATAACTCCAATGGCATAGTTGAACGGTTTAAAGCACGGTTAGTTGCCAAAGGCTACAACTAGAAAGAAGGAGTTGACTTTCAGGAGACTTTTTCTCCTGTGGCCAAAATGGTCATCGTTAGAACTATCATTGCTCTTGCTGCTGTGCATCATTGGCCTTTATATCAGATGGATGTGTATAATGATTTTTTGCAGGGTGATTTATCATAGGAGTTTTACATGACACTTCCTGAGGGATTTGGCAACCAGGGGGAGAACATGGCATATAGGTTGCTTAAATCTTTATATGGTTTGAAACAAGCCTCTAGACAGTGGAATTTGAAGTTAAGTGATGCTATAGTTGCCAATGGATATGTTCAAAGTAAACATGATTATTCATTGTTTACAAAAAAGAAAGGAAGTGATATAGTTGTTCTTCTAATCTATGTGGATGATTTGTTGATAACTGGAAGTAATGTTGTGATGATAGAAGAATTGAAACAAATTTTGCATAAGCATTTTAAAATGAAGGATCTGGGAGATTTGAAGTTCTTTCTTGGTATTGAAGTACTCCGATCTAAGTTTGGAATTATTTTGAATCAGAGAAAATATGCTCTTGAGTTAAACAGGTCTAGGGGGAGCAAAGACTGCATTCACACCTTTGGAGCAGAATCAAAAATTAGCTTCTGTTGAGTATGATAAAGGCACAGAGCTGAAACTTGTTGATGAAGAAATGACAAATGTAGCATTGTATCAAAGGTTGATAGGGAGACTTTTGTATTTAACTCACACAAGGCTAGATATAGCTTATGGAGTACAACTCCTGAGTCAGTTCATGCAAAAGCCAAAACATTCACATTATAAAGCGGCTTTAAGAATTGTGCGTTATGTTAAGAAATGTCCAAGGAAAAGAATTTTATTATCCGCCAATGGACATTTGGAATTGTCTGCTTACTGTGATTTTGACTGGGCCTCTTGTCCCATGACTAGAAAGTCAATAACAGGATTCTTTGTGAAATTGGGAGACTCATTGATATCATGGAAGTCAAAGAAGCAGAGCACGATTTCCCGATCCTCAGCAGAAGCTGAGTACAGGAGTATGACCATTACTACTACTGAATTGGTATGGTTATCAGGATTGCTTGAAGAACTGGGAATTAAGAGTGAAAGACCGATTATGTTATACTGTGATAGCCAAGCAGCCTTGCAGATTGCAGCAATCCCTGTATATCACAAAAGAAAGAAACGCATCAAAATAGATTGTCACTTTGTACATGGGAAAATTCAATGTGGATTAATTCAAACTCAGCATGTTTCTATAAATGAGCAGATTGCAGATTTACTTACCAAAGGATTGGGAGTACAACAACATGAATATCTCTTGTCCAAGTTGGGTGTTAAAGATGTATATGAACCCCCAACTTGAGGGGGAGTGAAGAAATGTAATTAGTTATCTAATTTGTTAGTTAATAGTAGTTATTAGTTAGTTAGACGTTTGTATTTGGGCTCTTTTGTATATAGTCCAATTAACTGTGCATAATGAAATGAAGTCCAGAAGAGAATTTTACTCTGGCTCACCAAAACAAGTGTTCGTCTCCTCTTCTCTCACTATCTCATCTCCGATTATGTTTAAAAATTTCTCCTATTCTCTCTGTTTCTATGCTTCCAAGCAACAACATATCATCTTTGATATTTGCAGTTTTCATGGCAGCTTCAGTCTTTTCTCTACTAACAGAAATGGCTTTTGCCAAGGCTTTTGAGTGAGAACCCAAGTTGTTGAATCTTTTATGCTAACTTTCACAATTGATCTGATCTCTCAATTGCCAAAGAGTAAATGGATTCGTTCAACTTCTGCAATGTAACTGTTGAGAAGGCAAATGCTATAAAGAGGCATCGTCAACTAAGAAAGATTGTGAATTTTTTCAGGGTAGTAGAAATCTGCATTGTTTTGGCTTTAATTTCCTGGTTTACAATCCAACTCCCAGTTCCTGTCAAAAACTCTGGAAGATATTTCAAGGATTTAACAGTCATCCTTTTGAGTCCTCGCTTTGTGTTTTTGATCGGTAACGTAATAGTTATCACTCTTTTTGCCAAATTGGGTCAGTTTTTTGGGAAAGATTCTAAAGAAAGGAGTTCAAAATCTGATATTTATGAAGAGTTTGTTAAGAAGAGTGAGGGTAGGCAATGGTATGAATTCAGGGTCACTGAGAGCACCTGTTCTGCTCCAGGAATTAGGAATTACCAAAGTAAGTCCATCAGAAAAATTTCAGAGACCGAAATCTAATAAGCCTTGCAAAGAACTCAGAAGGGCAGTGACGGAAACCTTCAGGAGAAGTGTTGATTCTCAGGTAGAGATGTCTTATCCTCAAGATAACATGAGCAACGAGGAGTTCAGGTCTAACGTTGAAGATTGCCAGGCAAAAGAGGCTTCGAATAAATGAAGTGAAAGCTATATTCTAGAGTTCTGTTATCTATCAGAAAAAGTTGGAGTCTGGAGTAGAGACAAAAGGGCTATTTAGAGATATAAATAATAAACCATTGTCAATATTGGATATGAATTTTGTAGGTAAGGGAATTTGGAAGATGATATTTGTTACAGAATTTAGAAGTTGATTTACAAATGGTAACATATCCAAAGGGATTATACATTTAATGTAAATAACATAATTTTAGAGATTTTTAGCATAATTATAGGAATTACTTTCCTATTCTAACATATGTATGCGTATATAAATACCTATGTTATTGGACCCCGTCTCTGAGGCCCAACATTCGGACCCACAAAGCATAGATGACCCAAAACCGAATACGAATAAATCACAGATAAGGGGGAAACTCAATTAGAAAAATTTGGATTGGCTTTTTATAAAAGAAAATCCCTCGGT
>JAOTAX010000197.1:39184446-39198183 GCA_025629825.1 Erythroxylum guanchezii
GATTTGTATTCCGATTCGCGATCCATTCATTACTTTGTTTGGTTCGCTTTTCGTTGGTTTCCGCAATTTGTGCTCCGATTTGCCGATCCGTTCGTTTGATTTTGTATTTCGCTCTTTCGATTCGCTTACGATATTTCCGCTTTATGACTTCTGATCCGATTTGTATTTCGTTTTTGTTTCTGCACGCATTTGATCGCGTTTACTTTCAGTTTGTTTTCGTCCGTTCTTTCGTTTCGTTATCCGATTTTTTCGTTTTTCCGGTTGGGGTCTGGTTCCCAGGATCGGGACCCAACATTGTCTTAGGAGTCCGTTTAGCAGTCTTTCCTAGATTTCACTTCACTAAAAAAATTAGGTAATTTTTCCCTCTAAAGTAAATAACTAGTGAAGTGAACCGATTCAGTAATACCCAGGAAAGACAGCCAAACGAACTCCTAAGATAGTATTATCATTCCACGTAAAATCCCAAGAAAGGGCAGAGGAGTCACAAACGGTCCCACTTAAAACCCGGCCTCCTAGATAGAAATTACGTGCACGGTGTATTTATCACAACCTAACCCATGTACACACACGAACAGTAAATACACCCAAATAAATTGACCACAACATTACAAATATACCCGACAAATAATATTGAATACTATTGTTTGAGTCTATAATGTCGTCTATAAATTCACCTACAACTAGGGACATAACAAATATGACACAAGCGATATCGACTTCCTCATCCACATGGTAGAGGATTCCAATGTCAAGTATCAAGTTGGTGATGGAAATATTTGATGGTACTGGTCATTTTGGGATGTGGCAAGGTGAGGTCCTGGATTCCCTTTTCCAACAAGGCCTTGACATAGTTATTGAAGAAAAGAAACCAGAATATGTAGAAGATAAGGATTGGAGTATCATAAATTGGTTAGCATGCAGGACAATTCGATTATGTTTGTTTATAGAGCAGAAGTATGTTTTCAAAAATGAGACTTCTGTGCACAAACTGTGGAAGGAATTGGAGGACAAATTTCTGAAAAAAAAAGGTCAAAATAAGCTCCTTATGAAGAAAAGGTTGTTCTGATTTGATTACCGACCAGGTACTACTATGAATGAACACATCACTATGTTTAATCAGTTAGTAGCAGACCTGTTGAATTTGGATGTGAAATTTGAAGATGAAGACTTGGCTTTGATGTTGTTATCATCCCTTCCGGATGAATTTGAACACTTAGAAACTACTTTACTTCATGGGAAGGAGAATGTATCTTTAGATACTGTGTGTTCTGCTTTGTATAGTCATGAATTGCGAAAGCAAGATAAAAAGAAAAGTAAAGCAGTTACAGCAGATGAAGCATTTGTGGCAAAAGGTCATCAGCAGATCCGGTCGAAGGGGAGAAGAGGAAGATCCAAATCAAAAAGCAAAGTTGCCAAAGATGAGTGTGCTTTTTGTCATGAGAAAGGGCACTGGAAGAAAGACTGTCCAAAGTTTAAGAAGAAAGGGAAGGCTCCGCAAGATGCAAATATTGCATAATGTAAAAGTGATGCAAAGTCAGATGTCTCTTTAGTGGTATCACCCTTAACATTCCATTCAGACGAGTGGATTCTGGATTCAGGTTGCACCTATGATATGTCTCCCATCCGGGAGTGGTTCTTTGATTTTGAAGAAATTGATGGTGGAGTTGTTTACATGGGTAATGAAAATCCATGTAAAACAGCTGGGATAGGTTCAATCAAGCTAAGGAATCATGATGGATCCACCAGAATTTTGAAGGATGTTCGGTACGTACCGAATTTGAAAAAGAATCTCATCTCTTTGGAGACCTTAGAATCAAAAGGCCTAGTTGTGATGATGCAAGATGGAATTCTTAAGGCAACTTCGGGAGCACTTGTGATGTTGAAAGCATAAGGAAAAATAATTTGTATTACTACTAAGGAAGTACAGTTGTTGGGACAGTAGCAGCGGCAACTTCTAGTAGCAAGAAGGATGCAGAGGCTACAAAGTTGTGGCATATGCATTTGGGACATGCTGGTGAAAAATCCTTGCAAATTCTTGCCAAGCAAGGATTATTAAAAGGTACTAAGACTTGCAAACTGGAATTTTGTGAGCATTGTGTTCTAGGAAAACAACAAAGAGTGAAATTTGGCACTGCTATCCATAATATCAAGGGAATTTTGGATTATGTGCACTCAGATGTGTGGGGACTTGCTAAGACTCCATCTCTTGGAGGTAGGCATTATTTTGTTACTTTTGTTGATTATTTTTCTAGAAGAGTATAGGTGTTTTCTATGAAGAACAAAGATGACGTGCTTGGAGTTTTTCTTAAGTGGAAAGCTTAAGTTGAAAACTAGACAGGAAGAAAGATCAAAGTTCTCCGAACAGACAATGGTGGAGAATACAAGAGTGATCCTTTCCTGGAGGTATGTCAAGAGTCCGACATAGTTTGGCACTTTATGGTTAGAAAAACACCATAACAGAATGGGGTGTCAGAGCGTATGAACAGGACATTGGTGGAGAAAATTCGTTGTATGTTGTCTAATGCTGAGTTAGGCAGAAAGTTTTGGGTTGAGGCAGTGACATATGCTCAACATCTCATTAATCGTTTGCCATCATCTGCAATTGGTGGCAAGACTCCTTTAGAGGTATGGTCCGGGAAACCTACAACAGATTACGATTCTTTGCATATTTTTGGTTCTACTACACATTATCATGTGAATGAATCAAAGTTAGACCCATGAGCAAAGAAAGCTCTATTTACGGGCTTTAATGCTGGAGTTAAGGGATACCGTTTGTGGTCTCTAGAGTCAAAGAAGACAATTGTCAGCAGGGATGTTATCTTTGATGAATCTGCCATGTTAAATAAGGTAACTTCAGAAGGGGCTGATGGTACTTCACAGTAGGTGGACTGTATGCCGAAGCAGGTGGAGTTTGAACAAACAGTGGTGATCCCAGCAAAAAGCACTACTAGTGTCTCTCCTATGGCAGAAGAAGAGTTAGATGAGGAAGAGGTTCAGACTTAAGAACCTTCGCAGCAATCAGAGTCAATTGCTGCTAGAAGAATGAGACGAAAAATTCAAAAACCTGCTCGTTTTACTGACATGGTAGCTTATGCACTTCTAGTTATTGATGATGTTCCATCTACCTTCCCAGAAGCAATCCGAAGTTCAAAAAGTGGCAGATGGGTAGGTGCAATGGAAGAGGAAATGCAATCTCTTGAGAAAAACAAGACATGGAAGCTGACACAACTACTGAAGGGAAAGAAGGTAATTGGATGCAAATGGGTATTTGTAGAGAAAGAAGGATTTCCTGACAAAGATGATATTCGCTACAAGGCAAGGTTGGTGGTTAAAGGCTACGCTCAAAAGGAAGGAATTGATTATAATGAGGTATTTTCTCCAGTTGTTAAACATTCTTCCATTAGAATTTTGTTGGCCTTGGTAGCATAGTTGAATTTGGAGCTAGCTCAACTTGATGTAAAGACTGCATTCTTACATGGTGACTTGAAAGAGGAAATCTATATGTCTTAGTTAGATGGGTTCAAAGTTGCTGGTAAAGAATATTGGGTTTGTAAATTGAATAAGTCGTCGTATGGATTGAAGCAATCACCGAGGCAATGGTATAAATGATTTGACAAGTTTATGATGGGCCAGAAGTACACAAGAAGTAAATACGATCACTGTGTATATTTGCGCAAACTTCAAGATAGGCCCTACATCTACTTACTCTTATATGTTGATAATATGTTAATAGCATCCAAGAGCCAAGATGAAATTAACAAAATGAAGGCTCAGTTGAATGAAGAGTTCGAGATGAAGGATTTGGGAGAAGCCAAGAAGATTCTCAGTATGGAGATAAGTAGGGATAAACAGGAAGGCAAGCTTTGGCTGACTCAGAAACAGTATTTGAAGAAAGTACTACAACGTTTTGGTATGAATAAAGCTATAAAACCTGTAAGTATTTTGCTTGCTCCTCATTTGAAGCTTAGCAACCAGTTATCTCCAAAGACGGATGAAGAATGGGAATACATGGCAAAAGTCCCATATGCTAATGCAGTTGGAAGCTTGATGTATGCAATGGTGTGTACAAGACTAGATATTTCACAGGCTGTTAGTGTTATAAGCAAATACATGCATGATCCAGGTAAGGTTCATTGGCAAGCTGTGAAATGGATTCTACGGTATATCCTAGATACTGTAGATGTTGGTTTAGCATTTGAGCAGGATGAATTACTTGGTCAACACGTAGTTGGATATTGCAATTCTGACTATGCAGGTGACTTAGATAAGCGACGGTCTACAACTGGCTATTTATTCACTTTAGCGAAGGCGCCAGTTAGTTGGAAGTCTACTTTGCAGTCAACGGTGACTTTGTCTACAACAGAGGCAGAGTATATGGCTATTAAAGAAGCTGTGAAAGAGTCAATTTGGCTTCATAGGTTGCTTAAAGACTTGGTAGTTGGTTAAAAACAACTTGAGGTATATTCTGACAGTCAGAGTGCTATTCATTTAGCAAAGAATCAAGTCTTTCATGCAAGGACAAAGCACATTGATGTTCGCTATCACTTTGTGCGAGAAATTCTGGAAGAAGGGGAGATACTTATTCAGAAGATTCGGACTACAGAGAATCCTACAGATATGCTGACTAAGGTGGTTACAAGAGCCAAGTTTGAATATTGTCTAGACTTGGTCAATATCCTGCACATTTGAGTTGGCGCCTGAAGGCGCAAATTGAAGCACTACAAAGGCTGTTTTGATTGATTGGGAGGATGAATGACACTTGCATTTGGTGGGACTCGAAATTATGTCAAGGTGGAGATTTGCTATTTATTGTTGACTTTATTGGTGTTTATTGTTGACTTTGTTGGCTCAATTTCTATCCCATATTGGGAAGAAATGAGAATGGGAGGAGTTTGTTAAGTTATAAAAGAACTCCTCCCCCTCCTATTCCATCCATCCCAAAATTTAATAAATACTCAAAATTTGTATACATATCAAATTTGGTATTCTCTTCTTAATAAGAGCAGGTTGCCTTAAGTGGTGCTCGGAGAAGTAAGCAAAATTGGCGAACTTTGTTCTTAATTTTCGAGTGTGTTCTTTCCTTATCTCTTTTATTTATTTCGCATTTATAGTATTCAATATTATTTTTCAGGTATATTTATAGTGTTGTGTTCAATTTATTTAGGTTTATTTACTATTCGTATGTGTACACGGGTTAGGTTGTGATAAATACACCGTGCACGTAATTTCTGTCTAGGAGGCCAGATTTTAAGTGGGACCGTTTGTGACCCCACCGCCCTTTCCTAGGATTTTAAGTGGGATGGTAATACTATCTTAGGAGTCCGTTTGGCGGTCTTTCCTGAGTATTACTGAATCGGTTCACTTCACTAGTTGTTTATCTTAGCGGGAAAAATTACCTGATTTTTCCAAAAGCTATTACTTCTTTCTATCTTGAAAACAAAATAGAAAATGATGAAGAATAACTGTTGTCTTTGTTATTCACGTTATTGCTCCTTGAAAACCAAAGAGAAAATGGTGATGAATGATGTCTCCACAGTTATCACATTATTCCATTTTGAAAACCCCAGAAAAATTGATGGTGAATGGTGTCTTGGAGGTCTTCTCCACTACTTTTTTTTTTCATGTTATTCTCCCTCTCATCTTGCCATCATACCCCACACATCACGTATTCCAAAAGCTAGGTTTTAAATGGGATGGAACAGCTGGCTGTCTCCACTACTATTGCATTATCCCATTCCCCTCTCACATTGCCGTCACCTAATATGTCCTTTATACCTTAAAAAGCTAAGTTATAAAGAATATGACAGCTAGATTAAATGGATAGTTAAGTTAAATTGACAATTGTCCATTTAATTGATGTTGGTGAGTGGTGTTTCACTCCCAACATCATTTTATTAGCTTACATAAGCGAATATCCATGTAATTCATGTCACAACTCACGACTTTGACATTTTTTTAGCTTAGTCATGAGCCACCATGCACCATTCTCGACTTTTATGCTCTATCTTGTCTCTTTTTCTTTTAATATTTTTCTTTTTCTTGCTCCATGAAAACAATAGAGTATGAACATTGATAAGATGGCTCAATAAGTATGCTTTTGGGTCACATTAGTTCCTTTATTTCTAAAATGTACCTAAAATCAAGTATGAGCTAAAGTGAGTGTCCTAAACATTTTAAGGCATTAATCACTAAGTGTAATGGATTAAATGTATCAACACTTAAGCACTCATTGACCTAATGTTGAAAAATATAAAAGATGTTAGATACTTTCCTATCATTAATAAAGCTATGAATGCAAGAAAAGTTACCAAGTTCATTTATAATTGTGCATGGGTTTTGAATTCAATGAGAAAGAGTTTCACCATGGTAGGAATTTATTTCGTCCTCCTATTATAATATTTGCATCTAATTTTTTATCACTTCAATATTTTATTCTAATAAAGAATGAGCTCAAATAAATGTTCATAAGTGATAAATGAGTTACGTCTTAGTATTTCAGGTTTATTGTTGGAGTTGAGGTTTTCATAATTATGTTTGAAGATTATGAATTTTGGTCTCAATACCAATTTGTTATCTAAGTTTGTGAGCCTTTGGTAAGAATACTTCTTTTGGATGCTAATAATGAGAAGGAAACAATGGATTATTTTTATGATGTCATAAAGAGGCGAAGAAAGTAATCAAGGTCAATATAAAAAAATGTCTTCTTTGTATACACCTTATCTTACAATCATCAATGAAAGATAGGAAAGGCTACTATACTCTTTTTTGTTTGTTATTAGGGAATTTTTGAATCCTAGTATCTATTTTATACCAGATTTTTCAAAGAAAGTTTAAGTTAATAGGGGAGTGCTATTAACTATTATAAAAGTTATTTTATATAAGTTAATGTAAGGTCTCCTTACCTTGCAAACTTTATTTTATTTATAAGGTTAACTTTATTGTCTTATGGTTGTTTGTTAAGACCAATTTAGAAGAGGTGTTCAAGAATTGCAAAGGTTTACATTTCAATTTTTGAGTCAATGTGTAAGTGCAATTATGTGTGAAAGAAGTTGGAGCATATTTAAATTCATTCATTTCAAAAAAGAAATATATTATAAACCAAAAGATTGAACTATTTCGTCTTTGTTCGAAACAACTTAAATCTTTATGAAAGTTATGTTCTTATCATTATTAAGTTTTTTTAAAAAAATTATAATGTTTTAATAATTTAATTTAATTTGTTTGCTATGACTTTTAATAGAATGAGTAGTTTTATAGAACCAATTTACCTTGACCATATTGATTTTTTCGTGGAATGAGTTTCTAAAAAACTAAGTTTCATATATATGAGTGACCTAAAAATATGATCAATGCAGTAACTGACAACACTAGCAGAGGAAAATTTTTATTCCTACTCATGTTTAATCCATTATGTTATAGGTTTTTATAAAAGCATATGTGTTGTGTGTGATAGCCTGTTGCTAACTACCAAATAATAAATTCCTAACTATCAAACTATGCAGTAAATGGTGAGCTCGGGTCGAACCATAGAAAGTTGTAATGCAAATGCTAGTTCAAATGTTATAACAAAAGAAACAAAACACCCTGAAATGATGAAGATGAGACATCTAATATTCAATGAATGTAACCAAAAAAACAAGCACAAAGCAAATTTAGAAAAGTCTAATAACAATGGTAAGGAAGTGGGCTGGAGATATCTTTAGGATTCGAGGATGTTCATTAATCCTTAAATCTAAATAAAAGATACATTCATCATGGTGATAGCCTATGGACTCGATTAAGCTCTCAAACCCTTAATTTATATAAAATTGGCAAAACTAATAAACTTTAGAAATTTCCCCGGTCTCTATTATAACCTAGAATAGACTCTCTAAGTTCAATAGCGAAGATGCATTAAGTACTAAGAAACAACTAACTTAGGCCACCTACTCTTAAGCTTGGAAGGTGTAACCTAAAGGTATGGGATCCTAGATTAGTTTATTAAGTATCCTAACAAATTCAACTAACCTATTGCTACTTCTGGGAATCACTATGGACTATTACATATCACAAGCTCAACCATAGCCTTCAAATTAGAAAAATTACCTAAAAGGTGATCAAGCCTATAAGCAATTTCTAATTCATGACGTTTATTCTAAATCCCAAACCAACTTAGACCTACAAGTACCAAATCAAGACAATTCCAACTCCATTCTCATAATTTCTATCCTTTTATCCTTATAATATCTCCAAACCCCTAAGTAGTCTAGCCACACATGTTCATATCAAGCACAATTGATATTAAATAAACAAAACCCATAACGTAATCATTAAACATTCAAATACCCAATAAATTCAGATATACAAAAATGAATAAATAAACTCCAACATCCAAGAATAAAACTGGAAGGTTACAAAATAAACATCCATTGATATATCAAAAGGTTAATTACAAAATTCATGAGTTTCAACTATAAAATCCATCAAACATTCATTCTAAATATTCTCATACACGTAAAAACGTGATTAATACTAAGAAAGCTCTAAACTAATGGAATGAATAGATTAAGACTTATGAAAATAAAGCATTGAAAATGAAATAAACTAGCTAAATATAAAGAAAATAACAAAAACTTCTCTGCTTCTCCCTTCTCTCTTCTTCTTCTCTCTTCTTGAAGTTTTTCAAAAGTAGCAGATTGTGTAGCCTGCCTCTAGGTCCTCCTCTCTTTCTTTATGTAGTATGTTCCATTTAGGGTAAAACCTAGGATTTTTCTTTGCCTTAAAAGTCTAAAAAGCCCCTTAAAAACTTAAGCTCGGAAGGTCGTCCGCATCTGTTTGTGCGCAGGCCACGATCATGGTCTTTAGTGCACAATCATGGCCAATTTATCTGCTCTCTATCATGATCGTGGCTGACTCCCCACGATGGTGGGCCTGTGCTCAAGCTTCTGTCATGATCGTGGCTAACTCCTCACGATCGTGACCCTATGATCAAGCTTTTGTTATGTTCGTGGCTCTAGGTTATTTCCCCAGTCTTCTCTGACCCTCCTTCGAATGTCCTTGATGGTTTCCCCTCTATGGATGGCTCTCCAACTTTGTCAAACTTCTTCCTTTTAGCATATATTTGTGTTCACTCCTTTAATTTATATGTATACATATGCTGAGCACAAATTGAGTATTTAAACACAATAATAGGATTGAAAAGACATTGACATGCATTAAAAAAATATAAGATGATTCAATCCTATCAAATACCTCCACACTTGAATTATTGCTTGTCATCAAGCAATTTAAAAATAACCAAGATATTCTGTCAATTTGTTTTTTAGAGAAGATCAAGTATATGTAATCCTTCAAACTTCAACAAACTCAAGTACAAAGCAACTACATATATCATAATCTTTTCATCAATGCACATAAACAAAATCAAAGGTAGACACCATTGATCAAAGGTAAGATAAAACTAAGATGGATTTTCCTCACGATGTTAACTCATTTCACTCAAGTGTTTAAGGTTAATGTTTCACTCAATACTCCCTCTAAGAGACTACACTACCATAGGCTTGCAAATTCACCAATTCTTTACCACATAGATTACATGCCATCATGGATCCAAAAAGGGCTTTTACTTAGGACTATAATGGGGTTTGGGTTAAGGCAAGGCAAAAAAGTCAAAGGGTAACTCACAAGTATTAACAAAGTGCTAAGTAAAAAGGGACAACCAAACACAAATTCTGAGATATGCATATAAATACCACAAACTACAACTACTTATTACTGACCAATGTTAGTACGTTTCCTTTAATAGCAAAAATAAAGACGCTTTTAATCAGTAATGCCAAAAACAAAGATGCTTTTTTTTTCTTTTTTTTCTCTTTTTTTCTTTTGAATTACACTAAAACAATAAGGAAATAATAACATCACAAATCAATAAAACATGAGTAAAAGTGCCTCTTAAAACATCTCATAATTGAATACAAAACAAAAGTCCCTATATCATATACATCACATGCTCACTCATTACTTCATTAAACTTATGACAAGGTAAGGCTAATGGGTTTTTCGGGTTTCAATGTAAGGTGATTAATTCATAAACAAACAAGGTTAAAGGCTCAAAGCGATTGGGAAGGGGAAAATGAGTTGGTAGGTCATTTAAGCTAAGGGTTCAAAACAAAGAAGGCCTTAATCATTTCCATAAAGTATGTTTCTCACAATTTCGAACCGATTCAATTTAAGTTCTAAAGGTAATCTTCCTAGGGGAGCATCACACACAACAAAGAAACATAATGACTATGAAATGCAGTAAACCTTGCATGTGTTTATATAAAAATCCATCAAAATTTCGTACATTACCTAATCACTTAAGTATCAAATTATTGATTGAGTTTATGAAACTAACTACTTCAATCAATCCATATGATTCACCTTCCACTCAAGTATCCTAATTCAAATTCAAGCACACAACTCAATTCTTAGTCTAACTACTATGACAAAATGGCATGGCTCAACATTCATCACAGTTCAAGTGTAAAAATGGTAAATGCAAAAATTTTAAACTGACCTAACCCTCGCACTTAAATAGGACATTGTCCATAATGTCCTAAAATTAATAAAAACATAAGAGGATGAGAACATAAGGACTCCCCTAGATCAAAGAGGGCTCAACGACTTGAAAGCAGAATTCACAACTCTAATCTTGCATTCCTAAAACAAAAAAGATAAAAAGAAAATAAGGAACTCAAATGAAAGCAAACTAAAACAGCAAAGCACTAAAATGAAGGGATAAGGTTGGGGTGCCTCCTAACAAGCGCTTGGTTAAGGTCAGAAGCTCGACCCCTGTCAATCGATATTAGCCTATGTATGTTGGAGCTTCAAACTCCATCACCACCATGTTGTGAATTTGAAATCCTTCAAAGTAAGGCTTGAAATGATGTCTATTGACTTTAAACTCTTTCCCCATCTTGGCACTTATGATCTCCATTGCTCTATGGGGATATACCTAGGCAACCTTAAAGGGGCCTATGCATTAGGAGTGTAACTTACCTGGAAAGAGTTTAAGGCATGAATGATATAAAAGTAATTTATGTCCCACCACAAATGTCTTCCTAGAGATTTTGCGATTATGGAATGCCTTAGTCTTCTTTTTATAAATCCGAGCATTCTCGAATGCTTCATGTCACAACTCTTCGAGCTCTTGCAATTGTAATCGTCTATGGGCACCAACACCTTCTAACTCCATATTACACTTCTTGATTGCCCAATAAGCCTTATGTTGTGGTTGCACTGGAAGGTGGCATGGCTTCCCAAAAACAAGCCTGAATTGTGAGATACCTATTGAAGTCTTGTATGCAGTCTTGTATGCCCATAAGATGTCTTTGAGGCGTAAACTCCAATCCTTTATAATAGGATTCACTGTTTTCTCTAAGATGGACTTAATCTCTCACTTGGACACCTTATCCTCATCACTCTTCTGAGGATGATAAGCGGTTGAGACTTGATGCATCACTTGATATTTCTTCAGGAGGGCCTCAATCCTCAATTTACAAGAGTGAGTCCTTTTGCCGCTGATGATGGCTTGCAAGACTCCAAACTTAGAGAAAAAGTTAGATTTTAAGAAATCTGTAACCATTAGAGAATCTTCAGTTTGGGTGGCTTTTGCTTCCACCCATTTCGACATATAATCAATTGCAAGTAGAATATATTGAAATCCAAATGAGAAGGGAAAGGGACCTATAAAGTATATGGCCCAAACATAAAAAATCTCACAAAATAATATGGGGGTTTGAGGCATTTCCCTATAGAAACCTAATGTACCTGTGCATTGATAGTTGTCACAAGTCCTACAAAAATCATTTGCATTTCAAAATATAGATGGCCAGTAAAACCCACAGTCTAAAACCTTGTGAGCTATCCGCTTTGGGCCAAAATGATCTCCACATGCATAAGAGTGACAAAATGTCAAAATAGAAAGAAATTCACTATCAAGTATGCACCGTTTGACAACTTGATATGCATGAAATTGCCACAAGTACAGATCATCCCATACATAAAACTTTGCTTAGCTCTTCATCCTCTGTTGGACCCCGATCTTTAAGTGGAATTTAGAAATATTAAATGAACTTGAATGAGTGTTTTAATATATGTTTTGTGATATAGATGTACTTATACTTAAAGGAAATTGATGAGAAAAGAATTGTTTGATTTTGATAACTTTGGGATTTGAATAGATTTGTATAGGTTATGAAAGTTAAAGTGAATGAGTTGATTGAAATGGAAGTTGAAAAGCAAGAAATGATTAGTGAAAGTGTTAAATTTTGGAGAATTAAGAAAGTTGACTTTTTGGAGTAGAGAGTTGACTTTTTGATTTAGGCAGAATTTGATAAAATGATCTTCATAAAAATTGTAGCTTTTGTTGAAAGTTTTCTGTCGCCATAAAGTATGATATTTTTCGATATCGGAATTGAAAGTTATGATCTTCCGAAGATAAGGTTATATTGCTTTGTTTTTGAAAAAAATGTTATTAAGGGTAAGTTTGTGTGTACTGTGCTTTGAGGCCAATTTTTGTGCTGATGAAGTTTAAATTGGAGTAAGTGGTCTTCATGAAAGTGATAGAGAAATTGCATAGCTTTCAAATGATGTATAATATGTTATCTTTGATTGAGGAAATTGGAAGATGTGAAATTTGAAAGTTTGGATATTATTTAAGTGATTTTTAACAGGGCAGAAACTTTGATTGAAAAATTGACTTAGCTAGAGGTTGAAGTTGCTTTGAAGTTCTTCATGAAAGTTTTAGATTATGTTTTGATCTTTCCATTGATATAAAGTTTGGAATTTTTGGACAATGGAGTGAAAAGTTATGATGTTTAGAAGTTCTGATGCTGTTTAGGATAAAATTGACGAACAGTTACTTTATGTGGACTTGTTGACCTTTTTAGAGACTGAATTTGGTTTCGAGTCCTTCATGAAAATTGTAGAGCTGTCTTTTACCTTTCCATTGATACCAAGTTTGTAAAATTTAGAGTTCTGGATCAAAAGATATGAGATTTAGAAGTTGAGATATCGGTGAAGAAGAAGAAGTCGAAAAGCACCGTAGTGCAAAAGCACTACGGCGACTTTAAGGGTTAGCCAAAAAGCACCGTAGTGCAAAAGCACTACGACGACTTTGAGAAGTAGCAAAAAAAGCACCGTAGTGCAAAAGCACTACGGCTTGCACTACGGCGACATTGGAGTTTTGATAGCAAGATGATGAACATTCGATAGTCTTTTTCTTATAACTTTTCCGTCCGACATCCGATTGACTTGGTTTTCGAAGCATTGGATTTCGAAGACATTTATCTACATTTTCTTGGGAAATTATTATTTTTGGGGTTAATATGGAAAAGATTTGATTTAATCAAAGTGAGTTGGATAATTTTCTGAACATGGTTCAGTCTTTTGAGAAATTCTTGATCTGTGGAGATCCGATTGAATTGATTCTTGTGGCAGAATAAAATAGAGACTTGGGGTACAAATCATATGAAGGAATTGAATTTCAATTTAGCCTCTAAGACTTTGAATTTTTGAATTTAAGTCGGGTTTAGTGTTCAGTCTTGGTTTAGTAAGGGCTGAAAGTATTTTGGTCATAACTTCTTCATTTCTGAACCAAATTGAGTGATTTTGGTGGCGTTATGAAATTGCGATAATGAGGAACATTTCTCTAGAAGGAAGTTTTAGCAAATTCCTTCAATTTGATGGTGAGAAAAATGTCCTAAAGTAAGTATG
>JAOTAX010000197.1:39205941-39229402 GCA_025629825.1 Erythroxylum guanchezii
AATGGCTATTGAAAATTGTGTTTATTGAAATTGTTTATGAATGAATGTGGGCCCAATGTGAGTATCGTTTCCGCATATATGTTTGTGGTTTAAAAAACGTATACTTGTTTTTGAACGATTGAGTGATTTAGCACACCACCCTCGTGGGGCACGGATTCGGATATCACCATCGATGTCGGGTTCGGGTCTTGCGGGAGTGGGGTGCTACAGAATATGATCAGTATCACTTTGTTTATACATAATCTTCTTCATGAAAATTGAGAGCCTTCCAAACCATGCTCGAGGGGATTGCTTCAATCCGTATAAGGCCCTTTTTAGTTTGCATAATTTGCCATCACAGTTTATGCCCAGAGGAATGCATTTTTAACATCAAATTGTCGTAGCGGCCAATCTTGATTTGCTACTATGGAAATAAGAACTCATATGGTATTTATTTTTGTTACAGGAGCAAATGTATCCCCATAATCAACTCCATACTTTTGTGTGTACTCTTTAGCAACAAGTCTTGCCTTGTAGCGATCTATGGTTCCATTTGGATTGAGTTTGACTGTAAAAATTTACCTGCACCCTACTGTTTCTTCCCTAAAGGCAGCCATACAAGTTCCCATGTGTGATTCTTTTGTAAGGCTTTCGTTTCATCATTCATAGCTTTCTTCTATTTTGAATTCATCAATGCTTCCTGCACATTACTTGGAATAGATACAGGAGATAATTGATTTACAATAAGTGCATGAGACTTTGACAAACAATGAGAGGAGGTCTAATTATTAATGGGGCATTTAGTCTTAGCTTTAAAATCAGGATGATATTGAATTTTTGGAATTCCTTTGTTTATCCTAATCAGATATCTTGGTTCAGCTTTAAGAGGAGTTAAATCATGTATTAAAGGAGATGAAGGTAATGATGTTACCTGAGGAGACACATTCAGAATTTCTATAGCCGTTGTTGTGACTTAGGAAATTGTACTGTCTTGATTCTCATGAGTGCCATCAACACTCTCAGGATGTACAAAGTCAGGATGTGTATCAATATTTGAAAGTTCAACATCTGGTTGTATATCAATTTTTGCTTGTTCTTGGAAAAATTCATGAGTGTTGTCTTCACCTAAATTAAGTGTTTTCTCCCCCTGAAGAGAGCACTCATGACTGTTAAGAATACCCACATGTGAGTGTCCCACATTGGAGAAAGAGGGAAAAAAAGACTAACATATAAGCCTAGTGGGTTACTGCACCTATTGCCAATTAGTTTTAGGGTGGAGTCTCACTTGGGCTTAAATGTGGTCTAACTTTTCTTCTCGTGTGAGCCTGTAGGTCCATTGCAAATTTAACATGGTATCAGAGCCAAAGAAGATCTTGGCCTACTATGTGCCCCAAAATGGGGCCCATTATTTAAGCAACTGGAGAAGGAATTGAAGTCTGCATTGAGCAAGTGACCCAGCAGTATTGTTTGCCTCAGGAGGGGGCTTATTTGACCTCAATCAGAAGTTCAGCCCTAATGAGGATTGTCTACATACCTCTCCAGATTGCCCAAGTAAACAAAGAGACTCACATGTGAGGGGGGGTGTTGAGAATACCCACATATGAGTGTCCCACATTGGAGGAAGAGAGAAAAAAAGACTAACATATAAGTCTAGTGGGTTACTCTACCTATTGCCAATTGGTTTTAGGATGGAGCTTCACTTGGGCTTGTGTGTGGTCTAACTTTCCTTCTCGTGTGGGCCCGTAGGCCCATTAACAAGAATTAGGCTTGGGTCAACCATTGCCAAAATGACTATAACTAGTCATTTAGATAGTTGGCCCTTACCACTTACAAACCCTTTAACATTTTCATGTTTAGTCAATATGAGATACTCTAACATGAGAAGGAATTGAAGTCTGCATAGAGCAAGTGACCCAGCAATATTATTTCCCCCGGAGGGAGCCTATTTGACCTCATCAGAAGTTCATCCCTAATGAAGATTGTCTACATACCTCTCCAGATTGCCTAAGGAAAAAAAGAGACTCACATGTGAGGGGGAGTGTTGAGAATACCCACATGTGAGTGTTCCACATTGGAGAAAGAGGGGAAAGAAGACTAACATATAAGCCTAGTGGGTTACTTCACCTATTGCCAATTGGTTTTAGGATGGAGCATCACTTGAGCTTATATATGGTCTAACTTTCCTTCTCGTGTGGGCCCATAGGCCCAATGCAAATTTAACAATGACTACCAAAAAAAGGAATATCTTCATAGAATGTAACATCTCGGGTCACATACATTTTGTTTTCATTAGGATCATAGCACCGATATCCTTTTTTGAAATCTGCGTATCCAACAAATATAAAACGAACAGCTTGTGGATCTAGTTTACCTGTAACCCGGTGTACATATACAGTACAACCAAACACACGTGGTTCAAGATTCAGACCAATTGGTGTGGATACAAGTTCATGGAATTTTTGATGTGGTGTTTTGAAATCAATAACTCGTGATGGCGTTCGATTAATAAGATATGCAGTGGAGCAAACAGCTTCGCCCCAATACTCCCGAGGCACTTTCATTCCAAATAAGGAAGCTCAAACAACCTCAAGAATTTGACGATTCTTTCATTCTGCCAAACCGTTTTGTTGCGGTGTACCAGTACATGAAGTTTGGTGTCGAACACCATTTTCTTTACAAAAAAATCTCCATCTTAGAATTTATATACTCCCCACCATTGTCAGATTGAAGAACTTGAATTCGGCATTGATACTGAGAAGTCACCATTCGATATAGATCCTGAAAAACAGAACAAACATCGCCCTTGTTTCACATAAGAGAGATCCAAATCATACCAGTACACTCATCAATAAATGTCACAAAATAACGAGCACCAGATAATGTAGGGATTTGAGTAGGTCCCCAAACATCAGAGTGGATAGTCATAAAAGATGTAGTACTCTTATTATAACTAGGTAGATTGGAAATCCTATGGCTCTTGGCCACCTCACAAATGTCACAATTAAACTTAGAATTTGTATGTAAAGACAAACTTGGTTTCAATTTGCGAATATAATTAAATGATAGATGACCAAGGCGACGATGCCATAACCACACCATATCCTTGTTTCCTTGACTCCCGCCAGTATTATTTGCTTGACCATGTATTTAATTGTTTGAAGTGGCCAAGTCAAGATAGTACAAGTTTCCATGTCTAATACCATGGATGACAGAAGAAGAGGGGTCTTGTCCAGTCATGATTGCAAATTTCAGTTTCTACGTTAGGTATTGCTCTGATACCATGTAGAAAAGGTAATAGAGAATAATTCTATATCTTATTTCAAGAGATTATAGCCTACATATTTATACTAATTGTTATACAACAAGATCCTATTATATAGCCTAAACATAAGACAATTAATTACAAATAAATAAACAAATCATTTACACATTCTGTCAAAGTTGACAACAGATTTTCCTCCCTTAGATTGCTCACGCCAACAAACTCCTCATCAGTTAGATATTACATCAATGCTGATGTATTTATTATTTTTATTTTAAATAAAAATTGAGCATCACTGCCACATGACAATTGATATTCATTATCTAAAATGCAATGTTTTAAAAATCAGACCGAACAGTGAACCGGTCAAATAAAAGTTTAACGTTTAAAGGTTCAATCGGTATTAAACAACTATAAAATCGGTATATAATAAATAAGAAGTAAAAATTATAAGAAAAATATAAATACAATATAAAATAAAATACTTTATTGAAATAAAAATACATTAATAATGTCTATTAATATGTAACAAACTAACAATAAATCTAATAATTTAAACTAAGATTGAATCTGACATAAAATTTAAAATAATAATCATAATAATAATTGTATTTCTATATTATCATTTATTAAAGATTCTTAAAAGTTAAACTATGTGTAAAGAAAATCGATAGAAAGAACTTTAACTTAATTTTAACTATTTTTAATGTCCTTTAAACATACTTATTTATAGTTTAAATATTATATTTTAACACATTCTTAAATTTTCTTAAGTAAAATTACTTGTATATACTGATTAATAATTCAATTTATTAAACAAATTCATGATAAAAAATTTCAATTAAAGTATAAAAAGATAAATAAAGAACTAAAAATTTGATAAATATAATTTGTTAGTGAGATTAAATAAATAAAAATATTGATTTATTTTTTAACAATAATAATTTAAAACAAAATTTTTAATTAAAATATAAAGAAATAAATAAAGAATACAAATTTAAAACTATAATATATTAATTAAATTGTGTGAGAGAATTGAAAAGAAAAGAAAAAAATTCATTGAGAAGTGAAAAAGTTTCTCAACTTTCTTACAACAAGAAGTTCAATTTGCATTAACGATAGGTTAAGAAGCTTTGGTGGGTCCTATCAAAAGGTATATGGGTTGGTGTACAAAACTTGTTGCTGGGCTCACATCTAACAGATTCTCAAAGTGTATTAGCCATTTTTTTCTCAAGAACCGTCCGATTTTTTAAAAAATCGACCAATTTTTTCTCATAAGGGTTATAAATATAAATTGGATAGGAAATTAGGTTGATTCATATTTATTTCGGTTGAACTGGTCAGTCCGATTTTAAAAAGATTGCTAAAATGTATAACAACGGGTCTAACTATCACGTGACATGTAACATACTACTCTTATAAAGCATAAGCCCAAACATACCAAAGGATGTTCGAGAACATACTATATGAAAATGGTACATTAGGACAGTCAAACTAACTCATTAAAGGCGCCAAACATATCATGTACATCAAACATATCATAAGCATTCTAAATGTTCATTTCTTCCCACTTCATTCACAAACATAAAAGTCACATTTGTCATTACAATTCAGAATCCCCATACACATTACACAATATTTTTTTGAGTTTAATCTCAATACCAAATATTGTTCGCGAACCGCAAGTGCATGGTTGTCGAAGTGAGTGATAAATCGGTAAGAACCGACTCATGTCCACATGGATTATGAGAAAGTTTAATTATACGCTAGCTAACAGTATTTGAAATCGGGTTGGATGAAATTTTGGAAAATTAAAATCAATGTAAAGCGATTTTTTCTTTTAAAAAAAACAAAATTAACTTAAATGAATTTTTAAACAACTACCCAATTCAATGCGACCAAAATAACTATGAATATGGCAAATTTGTACAGTAACTAATTAAGAAAAGATTGCAACAATTTGCTAATTAAAAGTTTTAACGGCAAAAAGGAATGATTTTCTCTTAGGGAATGATATTTTTGTCAACCTTAATATTGAATTAACTATTCTCCACAACTGAAATATTCTACCCTTGTAGGTGAATTTTAAGAGTAATTAATCCCCTTTTCTCAAAGATGAATTAATCTATCCACTCTAGAGATCACTTAGTAATCCCTTACTTAAGTTTTAAGAAGGGTTTCTTAAGTCCCAAACCTTCGATTTTCACCTCCTAAGTTTCTTGGGTCTCCTAACTCACAAAAAATCCTAGTCGAAATTTCCTTTAATCTTCTAGCAAAAACTCCCTTTTTCCAAAGGCAACTTTATACCAAGGCACTTTCCAATAGTCCAAAGAAATAACAAATAAACCCAAGGAAAAATCAACAACCATATGAATATTCAGTCATGGATTCTAGCAAATTTTAAAATTAAAGCATCAACAAAAATATCAAATCCTTAAGAGAAATTAATGTTCTAGCCACAAATTATCATGCCCAACAATTCACAAGCAAAAACCATGCATAAACTCATGAAGGAATCAAATAAAAATTGAGAACACGTCTCCAAATTGCAGCAGAATAATGTGCTCTCTTCTTGAGTGGTGTAATGTTATTCTCCTAGCCCAGCTGCTTCAACATAAAGGTCTGCACCAGGTGTCTCCTCCACTAGCTGCTCACGTTTCTTTTCTTCCACCTCGACGTAGCTGCTTCATTTAATGTCCACCATGCTGCAACGTTGTGTGTGGAGTAGAGAGTATGTAAGTGGTGAGTGTATGGTGAGTGAGGGCTGTGCGTTGTGGAGGATTGGAGCTAACAAATCAAGGCTTTCGTGAGTGTAAATGTACGCTGGAGCTTGGAGGTTTGGTGGTTGACGTGAGTGTTGAAGATTGGAGAGGGATAAATCAAGGATTGCGTCTATAGAAGCTGGAGAGGAAAATGACAAGTGTGGCATGGAGAGGAATTATCTGCGTGAATGATGGCTAGTGAATGCAAGGTTGGAAGTTTAAAAATAAAAGAAGGCTTTTGTGGAAGTGGAAGTGTTGCGTTAGTGTAATATGGGAGGAGCTTCAAGAATGGCTTGTGAAGTGATGAGCGTGAATTCTTGTGCGTGAGTGTGGGCTGGAGCTTGGATGGTTGTGTGTGAATGATGGCTGATGCATGAAAAATGGATTAATGAAGAGTTTCGGTGGAAGAATGCTTGAAGAATGGAGAGAGTTTCTTTTTTTCGAAGTGTCTCCAGTGAAAGGAGTGTTTTGTGAAGACAACTTGCGTGAATAATTAGAGGTTGAAGAGAAAATGACGAGTGTGGCGTGGAGGCTTGTTGTCGGTTCAGAGCTGAGTAGGTGTTGGAGAGGAATCAAGAGTGAAAGGCGTTGTTGTGCGTGGGGTTGAATGGGAGCAGCTGCGTGGATGTGGTATGGAGCTTGTAAGTGAAGGAATGGCATGTGGGGTTGTGCTGTATATGGACGTAGCTGCTGGAGAGATCCTAGTGGAGGAGCTGCTTGTATGTCTTGTAGTGGAGGCGTGAGTGGAGGGCATCTTGTGAGATGGAATGTGGGGCTAATGCATGGGTTTGTGCATTGATGTCTAAGCAACCCTCCATCCTCCAATTATACATGCAGCAGCTCTGAAGATTCCAGCTGTATGTGTTGTTGAAGTGTGGAGTGTGGGGACTATTTAGTTGCTTTTGCAAGTGAGTGGAGAAGTGGGTTGCTGGGATGGAAGCTACGTGAACGGATGGTGGATGGAGTGTTGTTTGCGTGGAGTGGGGTTGTGTTGTTGGTTGGAATGGGAGCTGGATGTGTGGAGGGACCGTGAGTGTATGGGAGCTATGTTTTAAAGCTAAGGAGGACCTAAAATTCGTTTGGTGTGCAAGGAATGCTCCAAGGGCTTCAAAACTTCAACCTTTAATCTTATATTTGTATTTCATCATTAAATCTACGTGCAAAATAAACCAGAACTCAAAATGAGCAATTAATCACAAAAAAATGAATGAATTCAAATGAAATAAGATACAAAAATATAGCAAAATCTATTCATATCAAATATATAAAATGAAATGGGATGCTAATACACAAGATTCTAACTAGACTCCTCAGATTTAGCTGATCAGACTTTTGAGTCATTCTCGTCCCTAAAATGCAAGTACTAGAATTCTATTATATCACCTTAGAAGCTAGAACTCCCTTGAATCTGAAAAAACAATCTTGCAATTTTGATGAGTTTGTGAACTCAGTGAGTGAACCATCATCGATGTATTCACTCAAGTCAGATCACAAAAAT
This sequence comes from Erythroxylum guanchezii, assembly GCA_025629825.1. Taxonomy (NCBI): domain Eukaryota; kingdom Viridiplantae; phylum Streptophyta; class Magnoliopsida; order Malpighiales; family Erythroxylaceae; genus Erythroxylum; species Erythroxylum guanchezii. Next base: position 39,213,443 of record JAOTAX010000197.1, read on the forward strand.
AAGTATATCAAAGTTTATCATACTTCCATAAGCAAATCATGTAAGCTAGCATTGCATATCACAACACATCCTCCATTAACTTCAATTGTAATTTACTAGTTCAAAACAATTCAATAATTCATTTCAATTCAATCATTTGATACATGTAGGGATGTATATGCAAATGCACATATGTTTCCATTCTCATTTTGTTTTGTTGTGACCAAGTGCCTATCAACCCAATTTATTATCCCATATCTGTTGTGGATACCGAGATCATTTCTGACCTGTATCTATTATGGATATCAAGTCCATGTTATCTGAGCCTGAGGCTCTTTTTCATAATCCTGAGCTCAAAGCTCTTTTCTGCACATCGGTCACTCTGATCATAATTCCTTTATCTGATCATGCATTTCAATGTGATGAGATGCATCATTTCATATGCTATGTTTTCATTTCCTTTCATTTCTGTGTACTCATGCCACATATATCAAACTCCTCGGATTTAAGTCTAACATTTATTAATCAGTTGTATACACGTTCCATATTAAACATACAATTCATACAAAAGCACATATAAATGAGTTTACACATCAAAGTTAACTCACATTACGTTCCAGAAAAGCTATTGCCTCGATGTTCCAGTAATGTCTGGATGTTGATGATCACCTTGCGTGTCTATTGTCATGTAATATACACATAATTCACAAATCACTAATTTGTTTAATCATATGAATATACAATCATGCACATGTATATGTGTCATGTTTCAATGCATGCTCAATTGACCTTCTGGGTATGTATTCCTATACAAATATCTTGACCATTCAAACATTGTAGCTTGTATATAACTAGTTTGCAATGAGGTTTATACCTTAACTAAGCTTGATTTACTACAAATTCATCAATCATACATTCACTAAACTTTTCTAGTAATATATATTCATACAATTACCCAATTCGCATTCATAATTACCTCATGTTCTTCAATGCTCATTCATTTATGCCTAATACACATTACTCATATCGTTAAGATCATGTTTGCATTCATAAGAACATCTGTATTGCTTTATCACATCATAATTTCCACATTTGGATACATTGACATCAAAACAATACATTCTTTAAGTTATGACATCAATTAACAACATAAACTTATCAAACTCTTAACCAATTAATCAAGTAATAATCTAGGTTCCTTCTAAGCCTTAATTAAGTCCAAATACACCAATTTCGAATGACTTTTCCTCAGTTGGTTCAACATATACATAAATTTGAAATTAACATTTCAAAACTAGGCCCACGATCATGGGGTACCATGCCACGATAGTGAAAGAAGCTCGTGCAGCAGGCCACGATCGTGCACTATCTTTCTTCCCTTAATTCTGCACAAATTTCACATACTTAGAGACATCACTACCACTTGAATTTTTCCAGAATTCATACCCTTTAAAGCTACTTGATTTCATGCTAGTCTAGCTTTCATATTGGTTACATTAAATCTCACAAAAATTTGCTCATTTATTTCATTACCATTCACTTTATACCATCATACATGCAGACCTAACTTTTCTAGATTTGAAAACACTTCAGTAACACCTATATTAGCCTGAATTCATCATCAATTATACTTCAAATCCTAACTTATATCATCCATATAACAGCTCATAAACTACTACTGTCATGCATCCAAAAACAGAACAAAAGGTACCCATTTTATTCATCATTTTCCAACACAACTTTAACACCAATACCACATTCAATATATCCCTAATCATTCATCATAATTTCTACCAACACATGCCACAATAGATCAGTACTTCACTTACTTGTTTAGCTTAAATGCCACCTCAATGTATCAAGCCTGCTTTGCCTCACATGCATACAAGATCATCTCAGGATCAATAAGGGAGTAGGATGAGTTTCAGCAGAGATAAAAAGAAGATAGTAGAATATAGCTATTTTTATAAAGAAATTGACAAAGGTTTTGAGATGGTAATGGACAGAATTTAGAGCAGAAACTCAAGATGTGAGGGAGGAGTGAGTTTCAATAGTGAAAGGGAGAAAAAGGAGAGTTACAGCAGAATATAATGAAGATGATTTTGGGAATGTTTATGTCGTATGATGTAGGTGTAAAATGAGTTTAAGGACACTTGTCAAGTGTCTAAGCCAGCTACATGTCCACTCTTTAGGCTGCCAAATGTCACTTAGTTCTTCTGCTATTTGTCACTCAATTCTCTAAGTCATTTGTCACTCAAGTCTATTGCCATATGTCACTCTTTTTATAGGCTTAGTCACCCTAAATTTCCACATGTCAACTTGTCTTGATACTTACATTTTTTTCCTAGGCTAAATGTACATATTAATTCATCAATCTCCCAGTTGTAATAATTAACTCCAAATTAATAATTGTAATCCATCAATTCTTTTATTGGTAAATCAAAATACAAGACATTAGAAATGCACAATCACATCATAATCATCTTGAAACTTTCACACTTGGAACATATCAATTGAGTGCAATTTTTCTAAATCAAAATTCATGTGTATATGCTCATATTATGTATGTGAATGAAATCATAAAATCATATCCTAAATGCACCAAATTCATTCTAATATGATGTAATTCATATAAGTAAGTAATCTAACACTCTAACTCTCAGTAGTTTTGGAAACCAACTATTAAATGACAACTACAACGTGACAGTGGACACTACTATCACGTTGCAATAAGATCCATTTTTTGATTTATTTTTAAAAAGGTAATTATCTGATAGTAAGACCAATTTTTTTAAAAATTTTTAAAATAATATCATGTCAGCATTAATATGACATTTAACTGACGGAGAGTTAACCTTGTCAATTTTAATTTAAGTTAGAGTCTATTCTGAACATTTTGAAAAGATTATGATTCAATTTGAAAGCTTCAAATTATCATGCATTATGTTGTAAACGTTTGAAATTTTAAATGAACTTTTGACCTCAAGTTGTTTGATCAAACTTAGCCAATTTTCTCAAATTCGAATTTAATTCATAACTCGATCTATTCAAACTTTTTTTTATGATTCAAATCAAATTCAAATCGATTTGTCATCTCTATTTGTAAGATAGATAAAAACAATACAAATGCATAATAAAATCAATATAATTAGACATTCTAATTATTTGCACTAAGATAATAAACTTTAAAGCTCTTATAAGATGACTATTATACTAAAATTGCCGGTTCTTAATTGAAACATGTAAATTTGAATAGTTATAAACAGGAAGTTGGGAAAATGAGATTATAGAGATATCAAAAGTTGTATAAAAAATGGAAAGTTATTTATTGAAGTTATTTAAAATAAATATCAAACTTTCTTATTATTTAAAATAAATATCAAACTTTCTTATTATTTAAAATAAATAATTATATTAGTATAGTGAAGCAATATATACTCTTGAATTAATTATGTAAATTGAACTCTAATGTCCAATTTTTCACCTTAATACTCATTTAGTATTAGAATTATTATATATATTTGATAGTTTAGCTAATATATATTTTAAGTATAATGAATTTTCTGATACAAAACAAAAAAAGAGTATGATTAAGAATGTATTCCACTTTATCATGATTTTTAATAATAAATACCTCTTTTAAGAAGATTATTAAATTAGAATTTGATTAAATTTAAATAAATTAATCTGAGTCTAAAATAAATTGAAATATTTGAATAGGTATTTATTGAATCAAATTTGAATTTTTTTACTTGAATATAATAAATAAATCTACATCAGTCCATAAATAATATGTAAAATTACAAAATAATCTCTTTAATTTTACATGATTAAAATTAGTTTCCTATTATAGTTAAGAATTGAAAATTTATTTCAATTTTTATTTAAAAATTAAATTCATTAAAATTAATATAAAAATATTTTTATATTGAAATTATTTAGACATATATATTTTAATCTTTTAATTTTCTAATTTATTATTTTTAATTAGTATTTTTTAATATTTCAAATTTTACTTCCATATTTTAAGGTAATTTTACTATTATGACATGTTTAACCAACAATAACTAATGATAGAAGAGAACATCATATTTACGTTGTTTTAATGTAATTTTGGGTTCAAATTAGTTGTTAGTTATTATTATAGACATGAAGGGAAAGAAAAAAAGAAAAAAAAAAAAGAAGAAGAAAGATGCGACGTCGTTGAGAGAATATAGAATGTTGGAACTGAATGTAGTTGCAAATTTTGCCGGGAAAAAGGAAAAGAGACGTTACTATAGTTAATTTCAAGCTTTTCTTATCTCATGTTTCCTACTAATATAGACCTTTTGAACATGTATTCATGGAACAATCTATTTCAGTCAACTTAACAATCTTCTCTTTTCCAATGGTTTCTCGTGATTAGCTCGAGGTATAGGAGGCATTAAATAAAGCTTTCTTCTTTGCTTCTTTCTTGTACGTCCTGGCCATAAGGTGGTCTCTCCCTTTTAATTCTTCTTTTTTTTTCCCCTTTTGATCTTCTTTGAACATATGATTTTGCTTGCAACTTTTGCCTGTTACGATCCACCATAACCTACCCTTTTAGGTAATTTGATCCTGCATGCTTGAAAAAAATGGAGTTTTGTTCTTGGTTGTTATTTCTTTTCTGTACTAGTTTCTGTTCCATTGTTTTTGGCAGAAATTTATCTTACGTTTTTTTGTTTTTGATTTCTGTTCTTCTCGTTTGAATGTGTTTAATACCCTTTTCATGTTTCTGCTAGATGTTTTCGATCATTCATGCTTGAAAAAATGGAGTTTTTAACTTGATTTTTTTTTCTGTAAGCAGATTTTTTGGTGTAAATATCTAATGTTTTATGTTTTCGATTGCTGTTTCTCTCGTTTGAATGTGTTTAATACCCTTTTCATAGTTCTGTTAGATTTTTCGATCATTCATGCTTTAAAAAATGTTTTTATCTTGGTTGTTGTTTTTTCCTCCTGTACTGGTTCTGTTCCATTGTTTTTAGCAGATTTTTATGTGTAAATATCTACTGTTTCTAGGTTTTCGATTTCTGTTCTCTCGTTTGAATGTGTTTATGCCCATGTAATATTTATGCTAGATGTTTTCGATCATCAACGTGCAATTTCAAGCTGATATACCTACCTATTTGTAAATGTATCCGGGATCTTAACTTTTGTTGGTTGCATGTTTGTTTGTGTAACATTTGATAAATTGCGACAAGTATGCAAGTAGATGGAGTTCCTGTTCTTTGTATTTGATGTTTTGATTCGTTTTTAACTTGAATTGTTCAAACTTTCCAGACTTAACAATGGCAGAAGCTGTTCCCTTACATAATCCGCAAATTGGTAAGAATCTAACTGTTGTATAGTATGTGGGATTTTTTGGATCAGAGCATTTTGCATAGTTGGGAAACAAATATAGGAAATCGGAATTCCTTGCAATTATGTTTATTAAGACTGCTGCTAAAAATAGCAAAGACCGAGAATTCTTGAAATGATGGTTTTGAAGCAGTCAAGCAACATGCCTGGCATTTTTGGTTCTTCTGTCATCAGAAGAGAAATCTTTGAGTTTGTGGAAACCTTTGTACAAGTGAAAAATGAGACGGAAAAAATTTTCCCATCAGCAACTTTTATATCTTGGCTTGGCTTTCATTTGCAGAAAATCAGGGCAATTCTAACAGTGGAATGATGCAACAGGTTCCCTGTCATAAATATAATCATGTAATACTTGAATTTGACATTTGTTCTTTGATTAAGCAGGTCATGGATATGAAAGCATGGATGAAGACAGGAAGACAAGACTTGCATCTTTTAGGAAGAAAGCAGTTAATGCCTCAAACAAGTTTAGGTATTCTTTCGCAAAGAAAAGCCGCAAAAGCAGTAGAGTTATGTCTGCTGTGATTGAAGATACTATCAATGCCGAAGAATTGCAGGCGGTCGATGCATTTCGCCAGGCACTTATTCTTGATGAACTCTTGCCTGAAAAGAATGATGATCATCATATGATGCTCAGGTTATGAAGTTTACCTTATTCAGAGAGTCTTCAAACAATAGAACCCAATCTTGTTCCATTCACCAAGACATTCAATGATATGCATACTTGGAAGACTAGAATACAAGATGTAGGAATGTGAAACTTTTCCTCTTCACTTGTTCTCATCAAATAGGATTTTGAGGAAAGATTAAGACATAACAAGTCTTGAAAGGAGTTCATCAGGATTGAGTTGGCTCGTACTACTCTGGCATTATGATCTATTAATTTCATATAATCTAAGTAGCTTTCTTGGCCCAGGCAAGAGTTGCATTTATTTCTCGTAGACATCTGATATTCATTTGAAAACTAATGGCTATCTTCGAACTTCTTCTTTTTTTTTTCTATTGGAGCTTCCCTCGTTCCTTTTATCGAGCATAATGATGTGAATCGGGCTTTAATGAGTTCTAATATGCAACGCCGAGCGGTTCCACTTTCTCGATCCGAGAAGTGCATTGTTGGAACTGGATTGGAAAGCCAAGTGGCCCTAGATTCAGGGGTCCCAAAAATGCCCATTACAATATTTGAGCTAAAATTAGATATACAAATCTACACTTTTACGTGAGATTTTCTGATGGCTGTCAGATAAAACAAGATACCTACCTGACATGAAATACTTCTTATTGGTACAGATTCTTGAAGGCTAGGAAATTTGATCTCGAGAAATCGAAGCAAATGTGGACTGACATGCTCCAGTGGAGGAAGGAATTCGGTGCTGACACAATTGGGGTATAATAACTAATGAGCTAATAAAATTTCCTTGAACTTTTTAAGTGTTGACAAGCAAATTTCTACATCAATTTATTCAAATGCCCTCTTGGCTTCTGCATTTAGGACTTTGAGTTTGCAGAGAAAGATGAAGTGCTGAAATATTATCCTCAAGGATACCACGGTATCGATAAGGAAGGAAGGCCTGTGTATATTGAAAGACTCGGTGAAGTTGATGCCAACAAACTGATGCAGGTGACAACACTGGATCGTTACGTGCAATACCATGTGCAGGAGTTTGAGAAAACATTTGCTTTAAAGTTCCCAGCCTGCTCAATTGCTGCAAAGAAGCACATCGACCAGAGCACTACCATTATGGATGTCTCAGGAGTGGTATGTAATGATTGTCATTTCCAGAATTTTGGTGAAAACAAGTTGGTTGATTCTTCATCTCTTAATGTCTGAACCAGAAATTTACCTTAACATTATAATGTTCATGAGCCAGGGTCTCAAACACCTCACAAAGACTGCCAGGGACCTCCTCATGCGCATTCAGAAGATTGATGGCGACAATTACCCTGAGGTAGCTATTAAACCTGGATAAGTTATCTCAATACATTTCTTGCTACTTTGTTTTTGAAAATATCAGGCTTTAATTAATGATGCTAATTAAAATCCTGAAATTTGTGTAGACCCTTAGCCGCATGTTCATCATCAATGCCGGTTCTGGATTCAGGCTCTTGTGGAACTCTGTCAAGTCATTCCTTGACCCCAAAACTGCTGCAAAAATCCATGCAAGTATTCTGCATAAATCATAAATGTCTATGAACATATATATAATCCAGTGAAGTTATGAACATTATCATTAGAAGGGAAGGAGAAACAAAAAGGAACTCCACTGAATTTTATTTGTGCTTGTTGTGCTAGGTGCTTGGAAACAAATATCAGAGCAAGTTGCTTGAAATTATTGACGCAAGGTAAATTTGCTATTGGCTAGTTCCAATCTTACTAGTTATATCATATTCTGATAGTTTTATTCTCATCTTCCTGGATAAAACGAATTTGTAAAAGTATCATATCTCTTGTTTGAATGTTCATCGAACTCATTGTCACAATGTTATATCTGGACCATAACAGTGAGCTTCCAAGTTTCTTGGGAGGCACTTGTACTTGCGAAGACAAGGGTGGATGCATGCGCTCTGACAAGGGTCCATGGAACAACCCAGAAATATTGAAGGTAAAGTTGTGCTACTAGTCATTTTCATTTCTTACCTCCCGAATGTCTTTTGTAGAAAGAACTTGTGACAAATTTTCTATTTCATGATCCAGATGATTCAAAGTGGTGAAGCCAAGTGCCGTAGGAGGAACTTGTCTGGAATTGATGAGAAGTTGATCTCTGAAAATGATGCTGCTGCACACACAAAGGTACACAATCTTTACCTCAACATTTCAGTTTCCAAGGATTAAGCCTCTTTAACAATTTGTTTCTGATGGCTGACAAACATGAAGAGAAGCGAGTCTCCCAGGGCAGAAGCAGCTGTAGAGGAACCAAAAGCCTCTCCTGCTCCTGAAGTAAGTTCTCTTTAACTAGTATCTGGTATTGGTAATGGTTCATAGATCAAACACTAAGGATCTGCCACTAATTCTCTTGATGCATTTTAGCCTGCATTTAGCAAAAAGACCAGCTTTGAGATTCCTGTGGTTGATAAGACTATGGATTCTGCTTGGCCAGCTCGTGCCAAATTAGCCTTGTCTAAAGGTGCATACTTTGTTAATTTGTTAGCTTCAAAAGTTTACTGTTATCCGATCTGACACGAACTTGGTTTCGATTTCCAAACGCTTCAGAGTCTTTCAGGATGAATAGTTCTAAGGCTCTTCTGGCTGCTGTTCAAGCAAAAGCTGATGGATTAAGAAATCCAGTGGTCTCTGGTGTCATGGCCTTGGTAATGGGAGTTGTGACCATGGTCCGTGTTGCACGTAATGTGCCACGAAAAGTAACCGAAGCATCCATCTATGGTGGTCAAACTTACTATGATGACAGGCAAACACAAGCAGCAACATCCACCACTATCTCCACTTCCGATTACAAGATGATGCTGATGCGCATGTCTGAGATGGAAGAAAAGTTGAATGTTCTTAGCTCAAGGGCTGTAATGGCACCTGACAAAGAGGAAATGCTCAATGCAGCTCTGAGACGTGCAGAAACACTTGAAGATGAGCTTGCAGCTACCAAGAAGGTATGCTTTTGATTTCATTACTTCCATTCTTAGTATGTCCAAACAAACTCTTTATTACATGAACCTGAGGAAACCCCAGTAAAGAATAGAAACTAGAAATGAGGTTTGAGCCAAATTTCCATTTATGCAGGCACTTGAAGATGTCCTTTCCAAACAGAATGAGCTTATTGACTACATTGAAAAGAAGAAGAAGAAGAAGAAGATGGTAAAGATATATCCTACATCTATCAATACTCTTTACTTATTCATTAGCTCACTAGCACCATATGCAAGTTCTAACCAAGTGAGTTTTGTATTTGCAGTTCTTTGGATTCTAGAAGAAAATTCCTTGGCCTGGAGAAGTCAAATATACGATTTTCTTTTCTTCTGCAACCTTTCAAGGGACCACTGCTGATAAACACAGATTTTTTGGCCCCATTTGTGTAACTGAAATCTTTCAAAAACTTTACTTTTGTTTTGTGTATTCCAACCTAAACTAAACAGGCCATGTATGTATCATATGGAACTTTAATTTATGCAACAATGAAATGAGTTTGTTTTATATCGTATTGGTGAAGCCATAAGTCCAAGACATCTAAGTAGTGCAAAAACTTGCAGTAACTTGTTACAAAGTAGGCAAGGCAATGGGCAGGCCCAGGTTTGATTTTCTATTTGGATTGCAGTTGCATGCTTCTATAATGAAATTTTGGTTTGGTTGGTGAAATATACGTAGGGAATGCACCTATATATATGTATTCTAGATGTGGATACATACTGGAAGCTAAAGAAGTGCTTTCAGGAAATGCCAAAAAGAGATTTAGTTTCATGGAATGCAATGATATCAGCCATAACCAGGAGGGATCTTATGGGATAGAAGCAATTTGGATGTTTATACATATGTTAAAAGAGTGACCAGAACTTGATCATGTCTCATTCACTAGTGTAGTTTCTGCATGTGGTCATGCAGAAACTTAGAACTTGGGAGACAAATACATGGATTGAGTATAAAAAGATGATGTGCAAAGCATGTATCGGTTGCTGATGTTTTGATCTCTACATATTCAAAATGTGAGGTCACTGAAGATGCAAAATTGGCGTTCCAACATATGGATGAACACAATTTCGTCTGCTGGACTACCATGATATCTATTGATGATGAAGAAGTTCTGTCTCTATTTCAAACGATGAGGTTACACGGAATTTATCCTAATGATGTGACATTTATTAGCTTAATTCATGCTATAACTGGCTTTTCATCAGAGTCAAATGTTTGTAGTAGTCTTATGAACATGTACTCCAAGTTCAAGTTCATGCAAGAGAATACGATATTTGCTTATGTTCATCCTAGCACATGCAAAACAATCCGTTAAATCAAATTGCAATATATAAACAGCAGGAGGGGAAGATTGAAAGAACTCGAGCGGAGACATTTGGTCCGTGTTTAAATGAACCCTAAGATATGCTCTGGAACTTGAAAAGAAGAATAAAAGAGAAAAAAGAGGGAATTTTACTTGAATGAGATAAATCCAGGAAGAACAACGCGTCCGACGAACCTCAACTTCGATGGAATCGCAAATATCGGACAGATTGAAGAGCTCCGAAAAAGCTCCGTTTCCCAGAAGTTCCCGGCTACTTCCCCATGACCCGACCCAATTTCAGGAAAAAAAACACGGGTCGGTTCAAGTCGGGTTGGACACTGAAGAAGAAGAAGAAGAAGAGGTATTGGAATTGATCATTATTGCAGTCTCAGTCTCAGAAATGAGATTTTGATTTGATTCACTCACTTCATCTTATCCTCAATATCCATCTTTAAGAGCTTTTTTTATTGGCAATGGAAGCGTATCAAAGCTCATCAAGAACAACCCTATTCACAGTCACAGCAGGGCAACAACTCAAAACAACCATGTTCATAATGACTCAGGAGTGTTGACTATCTCTGTTGAACCACCCTCAAGGTATGTAGATTGCAGTAAACAAATCTCAGGGTCTGGTACTACAAGACCTGAAACTATGATGTTTTCTGCTCAATCCATATTGATTCGACACCTAAGAAGCACGAAAACGGACACGGACACGCGACACGACACGGACACAGACACGGGGACACACCAACTTCTAAAATTTGGTGGACACGGATACGACATATATATATATTATAAAATTTAGAATTAAGAAAAAAAATTCAGAATCCATGATATAATAAATATTGATTGATGTGTTTCAAAACTTCCAATATCTTAATAATTCATACATATTTTTGTACTTTATAAGCCCTTCTTAAAAAATATAGAGCATATATGCACTTTTTGTGGGTGTTCGTTGCGGACACGTGCGCGTCTGACACGGACACGTGTCCGACACGCGGACACGACTCTATTTTGCCGTGTCCGTGCTTCTTAGTTCGACACCAATTTGATTTTTCAATGGGATTTCCATCCCTAAAATGAAGAAATTTTTCATCTAAGGTATGAACTCCTCTCTCCGTTGTGTACCTATACTCGTAAGGATACGATCTGGAGAGGGTAAAAATAGGCTCTGAAGAGGGCACAAAGTTCAGCAGAAGTATAAGCAAAACAGGCAACTACTGAACCTTAGTTTGCAGATTTAACCCAAATGCATTTCCATCAGATTTGGAAGGCTAAAACACAAGATGTAGGATTGTTATGACAGAAGAGGAGTTCATGAGGATTGAGTTGGCTCCAACCAGTTTTGCATTGTGATCTATTAGTTTCGTAGAATCTAATGGTAGTCAGATAAAACAAGAAACCTACCTGCCTGACATGAGTATTTATTGGTACAGATTCCTGAAGAGCAGAAGCAAAAGGTGTAGAGGAACCAAAAGCCTGTCCTGCTTCTGAAGTACGTTCTCTTTAACTAGTATCTGGTATTGGTAATGGTTCATAGATCAAACACCAAGGTTCTGACAATAAATCTCTTGACCAGCTTCGAGATTCCTCTGGTTGATAAGAGCGTAGATTCTGCTTGGCCAGCCCCTTTGACGATTGGTACATGAGCCTTGTCTAAAGTTGCATAATTTGCTCATTTGTTAATTTCACAAGGTTACTGTCATATGATCTGACACATTCTTGGCTTCCATTTCTAAATGCTTCAGTCTTTCAGGATGAATAGTTCTAAGGCTCTTCTAGCTGCTGTTCAAACAAAAGCTGATGGATTAAGAAACCCAGTGGTCTCTGGTGTCATGGCCTTGGTAATGGGAGTTGTTACAATGGTCCGTGTTGCACGTAATGTGCCTATAAAAGTAACTGAAGCTTCCATCTATGGCGGTCAATCTAACGATGAGGAAGCGCAACCAGGGGGTGATTGGTGAGTGACAGCTTCAACGACAGAGGACTGACTGACAACTTTGTGGTGGTAACGAACCGACTTAAGTAGTGACAGCTTCCATACAGGATAAGATGTGAGAGGAGAATGATTTCACATAAAAAGAGTAATGAGAGTAAAACTCGAGGGGATTGAGATTTGTGATTAGGAATGAAAATGGGCTGAACCGGATCATGATATTTAGAATATGCGACTTGAACCCGATCAGAAGTTTAGACAGGCTTACGCATTTGAAACTTAAAGGGGTGCTTAGTAGAGACACTGACGGCAACTGACTCGGAGGCTTCTCTCATCACATTAGCTGGTGCTCATCGCTCAATGCCGAATGCAGGGGAGTCTACACTGGCCTCACATGGGATGGAATCTAGGCTACCGCCGAGTGGAACTAGAAGTAGACTCGTAAGCGGTGAACAGTCTCCTTTCATCAGCAGCCGGCCGAGCTCACACTCACAACTCCATCGTCCTGGGCATCAACGAACTGTTCCATAGGAACTGGATTATTGTTCATCGACATATTTATCGAAAAAGTAACAGATGCGTTAACTGGATGACGCACTACGTGGAACATGTAGATGTAGGGGTCACCCAATTTGACACTCCACCCATCGAGTGCTACTTTTTCCTCACCGAGGATAAATCGGGAATCTGTTTCCCTTGACTCCTTCTGTAATTTTTGGTTTTAGTTTCCCTTTACAAAAAAAAAAAAGGTGCTTAGTTAATAGGTTTAGAAAAGGTTTAATGAGTATGGAACGAAAAAGGAGTGGTTGGTTAGATATCATCATTATATGGACAATATTATGATATCCAATTTTCAGATATTGTTCTATACTTCTCAAGCATAAAAGGAATGTCATTTGACATTCTTTTCATCTTTTTTTAATATTTTTATAATTAAATATAATTTTTAAATACAATTAATTAATTAAAATAATATTACAATATAATTAATTAATTAATTCCATATTTCTCTTTTTTGCAATTAAATATAACTAATTAAAATTTATTAAAATTTAATGTAAAACAAATTTTTAACAAATTTTTATTTCTTAATATTTTTAATAAACCAACCACTATCAATGGTAATGATAATTATTCCTTCTTTTTAACTAACCATCATAATTATAATGATTATATTCATTCTCATTTTTTACTATATTCATTCTCCTTTTATTATCATTATTCAATTTGAACCAAGCGCGTCCTTAAAGACTTTAGGAATTAAGATTTGTGAATAGGAATGACAATATTTAAGCTGGACTGACTTGATCCTTAGAATATACAACGTAATCTAATTCGAAGCTCAAACAAGCTCACACATTATAGTCCGAGTTCAAACCTGCATTTGAGTGGATTGTCCAAAATAACTTTGTTTTGGGTGGTGGTTATACTAATTGTGTTAAACACTTTGGGCTCGAGTTAAAATAAATTGAGATTATTCATTAATTTCAAATTAAGTTTGACCTCGAACTGACCCTTCAAGCTCAACCCATATATAAATTCTAGTTAAACTAGGATCGACTCAGTGAGAGATCTGGATCAATTGTCATATTTATTTGTGAGGAAGAAGGATCCAGGGTAAGGAAAGAGATAAAAAACATGTTTTTTATCAATTTATTCCTTAATTCTACTTACGATCCTAAAAAAATAAAATCTTATCAAAATCAAAATTTTCCTAATTGTTAAACCTTAAAAAACGTGAAAGAATTCATAAAAAGGAAAAACTATAATTCCTTTTTATTGAGATGAATATATAAATTAAAATTCAAAATTAAAATTTATATAAAAATAAAAATAAAATAATTTGCAATTTTATTCTCTTTTTCTTAATTAAGTGAATGACAATTGTATGTTGATATAATTAAAATAATTATAAATATGAATTCGGGCTGAATTCTTTAATTTTTTTTTAATAAATTCAAATTTTAAATTTTAAATTTTTTAAGTTTAATTTGTAAATCAAAACTTAGTCTATGAAACATGGACTAATTTTTAAAACTTATATTATTTAATTTTCAGAATTAATCCATCCCATCAAATGTGAAAGCGAACGTATTGTTAAGACCAAATCATCTGTTCTTATTATTCCGTGCCTACTTTATTTCATAAAAATCCATCGATTTAATAAGTAAGATCTACGCCATGATCTTTTTAAAACAGACACACATTAGTTGGGAATGGAAGATCTATTCCCATATTGTTGCTTTTACTGTAATTTCAAGCTTCATAAGAGGTCCGTGGAAATTACCCAACAAGAATGTGAAGCACAGCACCCTTGTCACTCGCATTTCCCAGTTTCTATTGAATATTGTTGTGAGATGTTCATCTGTGATCATTGCAGAGATTTATGCAGTGGCATTTTTATGGTAATTTGCAAAGAATGCGGCTTTAAAATTTTATCTACTTACATTGGGATGCAAAATTTTTTTATGGGAATTGGGATGTTTGTTTAGATTTGTCACTTATTGTTTCATTTAACTGGTGCAGTAAAGGCCTATGTTGGAATCCAACCGTGATCAAATCACGGGCGCAGCAGAAAAAACAAACAATTTTACAGATTCTAAGCGGATTCCGATAATTGAATTAACTTGAATAAAGTATGAATTCAAAGAAGAAATCGTACCTTTTAGGTTCCAGTTGAAAAAAATCTTTGAAACTATTTTCAATTTGTCAACCACGAGCTAATCAATTGTCCAGCTTTTAATAGTATCCACATAACAATTTTCAATACTATTTTGAGAGGAAGAAGACAAAGTGCTAGTTTCTAATTGTTCTTCCTTTATATAAATAGAAAAATCATTAGGGTCTTTAATTAAAATTAAATTTCTTTAATTATAATTATAATTAAAATCAAATTCTAATTCTAATTCTAATTAATTTAATTTTAATAAAATCAAATATCTCATATTTGATCCCCAAAATTCCTTAAACTTTATAATTAAGTCAATGATTATAAATTACAATTCTAATTCACAATTAGAATTAGATAAATTAAAACTTCTTTTAATTTATCTTTAATTCTTCAATTAAATAATTCGTAATCATAAATCATGATTGACATTTAGCAACATGTCATAATTATCTAAATATCAGGAATGTCAAAATAATTTACTTAACATGTCCATGCATAGTTATGATATATAATTTAATCCTTTTGTCATTCAATATTTTAATTGGATGGAGTATGAATATAGTTGTAACACCTCACTCCCGCGTGACCCGAACCCGACATCGTTGGTGATATCCGAGTCCGTGTCCCGCGAAGGTGGCGTGCTACATCAGTCAGTCGAAACTCAGTATAAAATTTCTTTTTTTTCATTACACTCATGTGCGCGGAATGGACAGTAAACAATCTGAGCCCACGTTCATAAATACACATTTTCAGTTATTACAATCATTCAACAATAATTTACAAAAGTCATTTAATGAACAAAAAGTCATAACCAAATTGAGCTCATTATAAATACAAAGCATCCTTTTACAGAGATTTCAGAATACAATTATGAGACACTAATGCAGACGCAAACTGATCCCAACCTCTATCCTTCACTTGCCTACAGTAGACATACTCCCATGTCAACCGGGGTATTCTTCGAGACCTGAAAAATAGATACAAATTTTGGGTGAGTTTTGCGAACTCAGTGAGGAACCATCATCGATGGTTCGCCCAATTCATGCATCATACAAACA
>JAOTAX010000197.1:39229502-39256044 GCA_025629825.1 Erythroxylum guanchezii
CCCGATGATCAAAATAAAACCTAGAGACGAACAATCGACACGCCACAATTGAGAAAACAATTGATAAGTGAAAGATAGTTCGGAAAGTAACAAGAACAAGAGAACAATGTTCTCTCTAAAGCCGACGGCACTCAAAACAATGATCTCCAAACCTCTAAAACCTTAAAACATATGTATTTATACCTAGGTCAAATAATAAAGGGTTGGGCTTAAAATACATGAAAGCCCAAAATAAAACGAAGTCCAAAAATTAAATAAATAAGTCTATTATGCTCTTGGGCTTAAGTGATGAAGCATTAAATAGCCCAAGTCTTCGTGTCTTCAAGCTCCAAGCATCCTTACTCCTGCTCACATCAAACATCCTCTTTCTATCTTAGGAGGAGAGTTTTCCAACACATTTATATGTGATGGATGTCATGTCTACATTGTGACAAATGTAGCTTTTTTCTGGATAGAGAATGTGCTTCAGCAATTTCTTCCATTGACGACCATTACCAGAAGTCTAATAATAATGGAAGGGAAGCTACAATCTCTCATTTGTTCCACAGGCATAAACTTAGATTTGCCTATATTCTTGAGAAATTCGAGGTTCATTGCTTAGTATGTTCCTTGCAAATTTCAGGCCCAACCTACTACTGTTATGTTTGTGATTTCTTTCTTCATGATTCTTGTTTTGACGAACTTGAACCGCAATCTATTCAGCATCCCTTTTATACCCAACATCCTCTCCATTTTAAGGAGAGACATTTTTTCATTTGCGAAGCTTGCAAACAATCTTGGCGTATTGGTTATGAGTGTGCAAAATGTAGTTTTAGACTTGATATAAAATGTGCCAAGGACCTAACTTCTGGTCTCCAATATAAGTGTCACGAGCACAAACTTTTCTGCTTTGTGACCGAAGATATAAATGCTAGGAAGGAAAGGTTTTGGTGCAATCATTGTGACCAAAGGTTTCGCCGCAATGCATCTTTTTATCGTTGTTTGGATTATGATCTCAACCTACACATTGAGTGTATTCCAATATCAAAAACTGTTAAGAGCGTGTGCCATGTCCATCCCCTTACTTTAATGGATTCGATTATCGAAAAAGGATAAGATGAATATTACTGTCATGCTTGTGAGAATTTGAGGAATCCAAAACATGCTACTTATTATTGCAAGTCATGCTACTTTACTGCTCATATTGGATGTGTGCTTGACGAGGTAAGATTTAGATTACAATCATTTTTAGATTTTTAATCATCCATTGATCATAAGAACTTATACTTTAATAATTGAATATTTGGTTTCAGGAAGAAGGTGAAGTAAAAATTCTTTAATCTCTATAAAAAGGTTTAAATTAAAAGCAATGAAAAGAACCTGAGAGTTAATGTCGGAATGCTGGCATGAAGAATTAAAATGAAAATTTGTGCTTGAAATGTTCTTATAATTAACCCGTCGAGATTTTTCACAATTGAAGTATTTAAACATGGTTAGGAATTGTCAATCAGTTGTTTTTAGCATTTGTTCTTTCTTTTTGTGTCCAATTCCATGAAACGTTTGGTGTTTGCTTGTAGTTATTGACCATTTCAGCACTATATATGGCTTATAACTGAATTTGTGTTTGTTCTTATGCTCTTTAATCCAATTCCACCTGCCACTTGAGACATACACACCTTACACACACACAAGCTCACAACTCTTAAAACATTTATGTTCAGTTCTTTCTGCAAAAATTGGCTTTCAACTTAGTGTTCCAGACCTACATACTAAAGAGATGGAGTGTTGTTTCTTAGGTACAAATCTACAGATTAACCTAAAAACAAAAACAGTGTCATTCTCAGGTCACACTCAAATCACATATGAGAGGTTGAGTAATAGAGTGTGTTAATGATTCTAATACAAAGTTTGTTTATCAGGTCTTTGATCTTTCTAAAACAGCCTCATGTATATATGTTCTATGCTTACGTGGTAGCAAGCTTAAAACAGCTTATAATAGCATTATCCTACCAAATTATACTTCACATATTCCTTCTCATTTAAAGCTTGAATTTTAGTTTCAATGGGTCGTTTAAGAACTTGATTCACAATAAAATATTGGTTAGCTCATTTCGTTTAGAACCTTTCAATTGATTAAGAGCTTGAAATCCTCTTAATGCATGTTGAACTATACATACATGATACATAAAACTCATGTTTAACTCTAAATTAAGGATGACAAAAAGATGCTAAGCTTAGCGATGTTTGTAGTTAATGGGTTCGAACTAAGTTGATCAAGTTTGGAGTTTTTCTTTCAAAATTTAGGTTTTGAATCAAGTTTTAATTCAAAATATCATTTTAAATAAAACTACATTTTTAATTTTTAATTTCTAAAATGTAGTCATTCTAATAAAAAAATCAAATGACTTCGTTTTTATTTAAATTTTAATTTCTAAGTTTAATTTGAGCAGTTATGTCACTTAAATTTTAATTTTTAAGTTTAATTTTAACAGTTATATAACTTAAATTTTAAACTTAAAACGAATCATTTGAATTTAGTCAAATCTCAGAAAAACTTATTCTAAGATTTGACTATAAGCTATAATCATTAAAAATACATTAATTTACATGTTTTATTTAGAGTGATTCATACATAAATTCATACACAGGAGAAAATTATAATTACTGTTTTTCAATTATGATTTTAATTATTGAATAAATAATAATTTGTAAATTATGTATTAGTATTAATATAGATTTATGGTTCTTCTTATTGCTATATTAATGTGTTCATGCTATATCTAATCCAATGTTAGCCATCGTTAATCTCTAAATCATAACCCAAAACATTGCATGAATATACCCATTTGACATGGGATCATTGCACACTCTCCATTACCTTGCATGAATATACCCTTTTGACATGGGATCATTGCATGCTCTCCATAGAGGATAAGACGTGAGAGGAGAATGACTTCTCATAACAAAGTGATGAGAGTAAATCTTGGGATCGAGATTTGTGATTAAAAATGAAAATGGTTCGAGCCGGACAAAATTTGAAGCCTAAAATATAGGACTTGAATCTAATTCAAAATTGAAATTGATTCACTAATTTCATATTGAGCTGAACCTCAAATTGTCCCTTCAAGTTCGAACTTGATTCAAAGTTTAATCAAATTGAAATCGATCCATTGATTTCAGATTGAGTTGGACTTGGATCAATTGCTATACCTATTTGTGACAAACAAGGATGACAATAAGGAAAGAGATAAAAACATGTTTTTATTAATTTAGTCCTTAAGTTTACTTAAGGCTATGTTTGGTTGGAGGTTTTATAATGGAATGGAATGAAATGTCATATAATTTCATCGTTTGGAAGGAGGTTTTATAATAGAATAGGATAGAAGAGAAGGGTTTCATACTACATCTCATTATATTCTAAACAATAAAAATAAAAAACTTCGAATTTGGAAAGTTTAGGATGGAATGTAAAACGATAAATAACTTTACACTATATTACATATTATAAATTCTTCATCCAAACAACATTTTACTATATTACATTATGAACCATTTCATCCTTCCAAAAAATAATTTTCTAATATTATATCCTTTTACGTTCCATTTCATTTCATTCTATGTCATTCAATTCCATTAAAAATTTTATGTCCATCCAAACATACCCTATGATCTTGAAAAATAAAATTTTATCAAAATCAAAATTTTCCTAATTTTTAAAACTTAAAAAGCTTGAAAGAATTCATAAGAAAGCAAAAACTATTATTCCTTATTTGTTGAGAGGAAAATATAAATTATAACTCTCAAATGAATTTTTATATAAAAATAAAAATAAAAATAAAATAATTTATATTCTTTATTATTTTGTCATAATTATGTGAATGACAACTGTAAATTGATACAAATTAACAAATTTATAAATATGAATTAGGGCCTAATTCTTTTAGTTTTTTTTATAAATTCAAATTTCAACTCTTAAATTTTTTAAGTTCAATTTATAAATCAAAACTTAGTCTATGAAACATGGACTCATTTTTAAAACTTAAATTCTTTAATTTCTAGAATTAATTATTTATCCAATCAAATGAACTAAGTTTAGTTTATACATATCTAATATCAAGGCATCAAAAATGATGTAAATTAGGCCTAACTTTTTTCAAAAATTTTAAGAAAGCAAATAATTGTATACTTTTTAATTCACTTAAGCTATAAGTTCATTCTTTTCTAGTTAAGGATTGGTCCTAAAATTAAAAATTTAGAAGGAAAGATAATAATGGATCACCCTTACCCAAAATTCTATTCAATACGACTCGATCATCATCATCATACTCGATCCAAAGTTTCGTAATAAAGCAGGTTTAGGGAGGTCTGATAGAACGCAGCCTTACCCCTACATAATAGAGAGGTTGTTTCCGGTAAACTCACATGCAGATGTGATAATAAAAGAATTATGCATGTTAAAAAAGTAAATAAGTAAAACCGGCACGCTAAATAAATTATGTAAATAAAGTTACAATAAATATATAAATAAAGAAAAAATAACTCGACTTTTAAAAATAAAATATATTTTAAAACTAAAAATATAATGGAATATATTATCTCTTTATCTATAGACAAGCAGCAATACCCAGATGATAAGAGAGCAATAAAGCATAAATAACTGTAAAAAAGTACCAATACTTAGATGATTAAAAAAAAGATTAATCAAGAACCAAACTCGAAAAGAGACTGCTGCGGAGGAGGAAGAGAGAGTGAGAACTCAAAAAAAGATTAATCAATACAACTCGGTTGAGTTTGATTAAATTTTTTTCTTTTTTTTTAAGTTTTAAAACAACATAATTTCGCTTTTAAAAAATAATTTAAACCTAACCTAAAACCTAGTTAACTTAGGCCAGATCGGGCTAATTTTGCAAGTCTAGTTGGAAGTAGGAGATTTCTTATTATCCTTGTTCCTAACAAGTTCTTCCAAGACAAAAGTAAAAGACTAAATATTCCTATAATTTCACTAATTTTAAAGATATCATTATTACTTCAAATTACTTAAAGTACTTTATGCTATTAACATAGGCCTTTACTAAATTTAAGTTATTTTAGTTAAAAGTCCCAAATAACAACTCGAACGTATTCGAACATTTAAAACAAAACGGTGTCATTTGCTCAAGCTACTCAACCAAATCAGGCCGGCTTCGGGCCCAAGTAACAATATGACCTTATGGAATGGAACTAAAGATAATTATACGCAAAGCAGTAATTATTTTTGCAACTTCAGTACTTCTGAAGATGTGCATGGTAGCAAACAAGACAGTCAAATGTTCAGAGATTGCAAACCAGGAAATACAACAGAACAATCAAACATAAATCACAACAGAACAACAAAACAAAACTATGAAAGTGTTCTCATCAGAGATTGCAAACCAGGAAATACAACAGAACAATCAAACAAAACTATGTAAGCATTTTCAGTGCATATTTTCCTTACAATAAAGTCAGTATTTTTTTCAAAATGACAGAAAATAACGTCTTTCCTTCACAGGTTGATTACTAGTTAATTGGTAATGTCGTAACGAGGATATATTTCGAGTGTCAGGCCGGGAACTCCTCTTGCTACTGTCTCCAAAGAAACATTACCAGCAAAACCTCTTCTTTTGCTGTACAGATAAAGCAAGCTTCCGAATTACGTTTAACTGATTAAATAAGTATGATTATCATGAAATACAAACGAATCAAAGGGCGATATAACGGCGTACCCGTAATTTCTCTTGTTCTTGTCTGTCGATGTACGCAAGAAGGTCGTCTTGCCTCATCCAAGCTTCATATAGTGCCTGATCAGGATGAAGAACAAATGATAAGACCACAGCCTAGTTCAAGTGACAATGAAGCATAATGCATATTCTTGTTTT
The DNA here is from genome assembly GCA_025629825.1 of Erythroxylum guanchezii. Lineage (NCBI taxonomy): Eukaryota > Viridiplantae > Streptophyta > Magnoliopsida > Malpighiales > Erythroxylaceae > Erythroxylum > Erythroxylum guanchezii. Next base: position 39,235,379 of record JAOTAX010000197.1, read on the forward strand.
AGCATTTCGATAAGACAGAGATAAGCAAAAACCACAAATAGAAAGATCACCAACAGCAACTACCAGGAATAAAACACCCATGCGAGATGAGAAACAGTGTACTTTTTGCATTTACGATGATAACAAGAACCTTGGTGATGCTTAAGCAGTTGAGAAACCAATTTAATTTATTCCTTCAGTAGATGAAAGATCATCCCAATTTTTCAAAGATCTCTTTTTTGTAACAAATAATCATGATATCATTAAACTGAATCATGCTTAGACAATATCCTATTTCAATTCAAAGCGTAAACAACATTCCATGCTAAAAATGGAATACCTTTTTAGTAGCAATGAGCTCTGCTTCAAGAGCGTCCACGCGACAAACAGCAGCATTAAGTAATTCCTCCTTCTCGTAAGGCATCACAGATGGCTTGGCTTGCAGTGTTTCAACTTTTTCCTCAAGCTCAGCTAGCCTTTTTAGTACAGTAGAAAGGATATCTCCATCCTTCAAACCAGGAGTTGATGAAGGTGAATGGGAGTCCCCCGTATGTGTCGCATTCGTGGAAAGTTCAGAGAACGTTTGATCACCATCGGCCGAATTGCTAGGAAGACTCTTAGTTACGCGCATTGCCAGTGTACGGAAAAAGGTAAAAATTGTCAACAAGAGAGTCATAAATGCTGCAAAAATTTCACCAGGAGTGCCTTCTGGAGTTTTTTGAGTATCTGGCAGAGTAGGTGTCACTGCATTGTATACTTGACATTTAGTATTAGAAGAAAAACATGAGAACAAATGAACATAAACAAATTAATTTGGCAGATGCCAGGACTCTACTAACCTTGAGAAATTCCACATCAATTGCATCATAAACAAAATTTCATCAATCAAGTAGAAAGGTAGCCAAAGCATAAAACATGAATTTTTAGATCTCCCAGGAGAATATATGCATGAGTCATAATTTGGTGTCAGAGATGCAGAGAACAGCTGTCGGAAGGTGCCAACAGAGAGAATTCACAGAACCAAGAAACTAAGAGATGAAACAGTAACCCAAAGGACATTGGACTATATCTCTATTCGTCATCTAAACCTTTGGTTTGAAAATATGAAACCAAACAAGTACCCATAGTAAGTATATAGAATCACAAACAAGGACCCTCAGTATATGGAATTATGAACAAGTACCCATAGTGCGTATTATGGCGCATTGAGGTCAGATAATCCAACCCACAACAGTCATATGTATGTCACAAATTTTAGCAAAGTTTTAAGACCTGTCAGCTATATATGAGCTTGAGTTCAACTCAAGCCCCTACCAAGCCTAAGAGACTATGTAAGACATTCTTAATCTTGTCAATACTCAAACTCAAGAACACTGTAATTCTAAGAACACACGGATGCATTCATCTACATGAAAGAACCGCATGAGAGAACCATTAACAGCAGAATAAACATTGACATACGCACTACTAACCTTTGGGAACTGGAGGAGTTTGGACAGATGTTTGCTTTTTCCAACCAGAATCGACAGGTTTATCAACCATAGGGACATATTCATCATACCCAGAGAAGTTGCCAGCATAACTGGCCTTTCCAACAACCTTAGTCTGCAAATTCATGAATAAAAGGATGAGTCAGCTTATCAGAAAGAGTACTCAAGAATCCTAGGCAGTACCAAGCAACTTAAATACAGTAATCCTAACAGAGAGGATCCTTAAGTATGAACCTACCTCCTCACGGACAGGAGTAAGTCTAAGATGCGAGTAACTCTTCAAAGCTTTAGGTGAAGAAATATCCTCAGCTTCAGATCCTGACTCGGCAGTGGATGTATCACTACCTTTGACCTGCTTCAAGACCTCCAATGCATTTAGCTAAGTGTAACCACACAAAAGTCTTGGACATTTTAGGTGAATGAGATAAATATGAAGAACATTACCATTGGATAACGTGGCTTCGCATAAGCAAGAACCTTCCCATCATTGTCCAAAACTTTTACAACCTGTCTTGCACGCCGTGCGTCACCATTGAGAACCATCTGCAACGATATAAACATAACCAATCTGTCACTAATTACATGCAATCAACCAAGCTTGGAAAAGAGCCTGGAACTCGCTCATTAATAACAACTAAATAACCTTCAATATGTCAGGGTTCTTCCATGGACCCTTATCAGACAAAAGACAACCTCCTTGATCTGCACAGGTACAGGTGCCACCAAAGAAATCTGGCAGCTCACTGTATTTGGTACAATATTCTAGTTAGCACAAGCTATACTTGACTAAGTTAGAGTGTGAAATAAAAAAGAAATGATGAAGCAGAAGTATGTGGATCAAAACTACATGCCACTATTATCAGTGCAGCTATGAAGTTCCATTTACCTGGCATCAATTACCTCAAGCAATTTGCTCTGATACTTATTCCCAAGAACCTAAGTTGACACAAAAAAAGATATAAATGCTCAAAAGATCACCCAACAACTAGAAAATGCTTTCATAACAAAATTTTTAAACATACATGAATCTTGGAAGTGGTTTTTGGATCAAGAAAACTCTTCACAGTGTTCCACAACAGCCTGAACCCTGGGCCAGCATTGATGATGAACATTTGGTGGAGTGTCTGCATTAATCATGGAAAATCCAGCTTGATAAAAAGCTCTACTTTGCAAATTATAAAATCGCATTTGTCCTAATTAAATGGAATAAACTGTGGAAGACCTCGGGGTAGTTGTCACCATCAATCTTCTGCAGACGCATGATAAGCTCCCTGGCAGACTTGGTAAAGTTCTTAAGGCCCTGAATAGTTAGCAATCAAGAAAATAGAAATCAGATAATCTGGAACCTCTTAATCCAGTCTGGTGAATACCACAAGACATACCACTCCTTGAACATCCAAAATCGTTGTGTTTGAATCTATATGCCTCTTTGCAGCAATTGTACAAGATGGAAACTTTACAGCAAAGCTTTTCTCGAACTCTCGCACATGGTATTTCACATACCTATCCATCGTTGTAACATGCATTAATTTATGAGGATCAACCCTTCCCAATCTCTCAATATATACGGGCCTTCCTTCTTTGTCCACACCATGATAGCCATGGGGATAATACTTCAATACTTCATTCAACTCTTTAAATTCAAAATCCTGACATAAAAACATTGGCAGGGTTGTGACTCATGAGAAGAAAAGTAACTGAATAAATCTTGACTAAATTGTCAAACTTTTTACCTCCAAAATAGTATCCACACCAAATTCCTTCCTCCACTGAAGCATTTCAGCCCACATATGCTTTGCTTTTTCAACATCAAACTTCCTTGCTTTCAAGAACCTAAGAGGCAGTACTTAAAATCGTTATGTTGGTTGAACCATAACCGCCCAAGAAAACTGCAATAGTCTGAATACGAAAATATCTGTTGAGATGATAAATATGGCAGAATGGTACTCGAAGCAAACCAAACACTAACAATAACAGTAATGTCTACTGAAGGAACCTCAGAACATTAGCAAAATCAGAAAGTTACAAGCCTGATGTTCCATCATGGAAAAATAATCTCACAAGCAATAGTTGCTAACAAAGGCCTCAGAAGAACAACTAAAGAAAGGAACATAAGATCACCTCAACATCATATGATAATCATCATGCTTTTGGGGAAGTAATTCATCCATGATCAATGCCTGTCGAAAAGCATCAACAGCCTGCAGTTCCTCAACATCACGAACATCCTCAATAGAGACAGAGCTAACCCTGCCATCACTCTTCCTCCTACTGCTCTTTTTCTTGAGAGAATGCCTGAACTTAGTTGACGCATTGATGGCTTTCTTTTTCAGTGATCCAATTCTAGTTCGCCTCTCATCCTCGGAGTTCTCAAAATCAGACCTCCTCTCTCTCCTCTCTTCACCCCCTGAGAAACCCTCAAAGCCTAAACCAAACAACAAAGAGAACAAATGAACAAGAAAAAAGACAATCATCATTTTAAAATATTAAGAGAAATAATAGACTTCAGAAACTTCAGAAGAAATAAAATCTTTATGTTCCCAATGAAAGAGAACATTTTTAGAGCTCCCAAATGCTCAAACTTTGAAAGAAACCCAACTTAAAATCGAAAAGAACATTACTTTTCATGTGGATTCACGGAGTTTTCTCAAGATAGCTAAATTTCCAACCAAGAAAGCAACAGTAACACCCCAGAATCATCCCAAACAGTATACACAACAACACACAGTTGCAGAATGAAATCCAAACACAAAGATCAAAATCAAGTGACACGAATCACTCACAAGGTCGCGCAAATCGATCAAGTGGGCCCGACATCTCTGTGCTCAAATCGACCCCCCAACTTTCACTCTACCAATCCACCAACTAGATTGCCAAACAACCAGAATGCACACTACACCAAAGAAAAGAACTCGCGTTAACAACAAAACCCTTTTGAGTAAACACGAAAAAGACCCCAACTTTCAACTAAAATCTCATAAATTAGATACGAACATAACAATTCAGAAATTCTTTTTTCAAGCAATTTACCAGAAAAAAAAAGCACAAAAGATGACAAATTTTTCGGCGCAGATCACGAGGAAGATCGAACGGTCACCAAAGCATGTGTAGCAAGAACAGATTTGACCCGATCAGATAGAAATTCAGCGAAACCTTTTAAATTGTAGTTGTAAATATGAAAAATTATTAAATAATTTAAGAGATAGAGATAGAGAGAGAGAGGGGGAGTTTTTAATGCGGGCAGAGAGAGAGAGAGAATGGTAGAGGAAGTAGGTTTATAGTAGGAGAAGGTGATCGTGTTGTGTGGGACCCAATGTCTGTACAGAAATGCCACCTGGCATGTGTATGGAGGTTTGTCTTTTGCGCGATAGAATGAGAATCCGCCGGCGGAGCGCGGCGGAGTTAGCGGGGGTCAATCGTCGTGGGATGGTAGACTATTGTCATTGAGTAATGATTATGGCACATGGGCGGTCCTGGTTTTTTAGTGCTTATTTGTTTTTTTGGGTTCATCACTTCATCTTTTTTCCAAATGTTGGAATTAATTAGTTTTAAAATTTTAGATAATCTCCTAAATATAACAATGTTTAAAAATTCAACAATTTTGTTAGGATTTTAAATTTTTGATTCGTTTTATATAATTTTTATAAATTAATAAATTTTTATAACTTAAAATTAATTAATTAATTTTATTTAACAAACTTTTTTTTAATTTACAATCTTTTAATTAAACTTTAAATTTATTTAATTTTTAGTCAATTTTAAGTAATATAATACCCTTAAAACGATGTTGTTTTATTTTATTTTATTTGAACTAGTGCGGGATAAGGATAACTTCTTAAATTATATTTAATCCGAAACTCAATCCATTCAAATTTGATGTGGCTTTGTTTAGATGAAGTAATTCGATAAGAAATTAGTCAATTACTTTATTTTGATAATATTTTGAAACAATCTTTAGGAGCAAGGCTACCTTTCTAAATTCTGGGCTTCAATGGGATTAGGTATTGTTATTTACAACATCAAAGATTAAATTTTATCTTATTTTAATATTTTATAACATGGTAATTGACAAAAGGAAGTACATTATTATTCTTGGGGTTGTCGTGTTAAAATAAATCATAATAAAGCATAAAAAGGTTTTATGATAAATTAGATTTTATAATCTCATAATAATATCCGATTAGGCATTGCTAATATTTAGTGCTACATTTTGTCTTATATTATCCAAATTGAAAGCGGGAGATATTTAAAATTTTTGGAAATTTAAAAATAATATAGGTTTAAATTTTAAAAGATTCAACCAAATTGACTGGTAATTAAAAATTAATCATTTTTATTTAAAAAAATTATTAATTTATAAAAATTGACCGATTAATTAATAAATTAATCAATTTTAACAATAAAGATTATTAAACTGAATTAAACCAAAAAGTCAAAAATTGAACTGAAAAATTAGCTAATTTAAAGTTTTTACTGCCAAGTCGGTCAAAAATTATTATTTTTAGGGTGAATTTTAAATTTAATGGCTGGGATTTTCGTTAAAGACAAAAAAACAAATCATGTGTAAGTAGCTAATGACAATTAATATAATAATATGAAGAATAATAAAATATGTTTCGTGCTCATAAAAAGTTGGTCAAAAAATAAAAATCAATGTGGACATGAGCCTTTGGCATCAATGCTTTGCGGCTGATTGGAAATTTGGAAACACCTTTTGCCTTTTGGACGTACCAAACTGAGTGTTTTGATGATTTCGAGAAAGGTCAATTTTATAATATTACAAGCCATCACATTTTTTTATTTTTGGTAATTTATTATAAACAATAATATTACTTTTTTAAATTATTAAAAGTATTTGTATTAATTTGTCAAATGACTTCAACTATTTTAAAAAAAAAAGTCTTTTTCAAAATTTGTGATACTATCAGATGTTTTTAGATAATTTAATTATTTAAAAAGTTTTAAATAAAAATAAAAATATGTACCTTTTCAGTATTAAAAAATTTCATAGTATTTTATTATCAATAAAACTGTTTGCATAGGTTTTTGAGAGGTCAATAAGTACTTTTCTCTACCACAAAAGCTTTTTCTAAGAAAATTGGGTGTTTTGTTGTAAAATAAAAAAGTACTCCTTTAATAGATATGAGTTTTTTGGCAGCAAAAATATAACTTTTTAAGAAGCTCAAATTTGGAGCTTCTCAAAAAGACCTCTTAAATGACTTTTTAGGGTAGATTTTTCATAACAATTAATGAGCCTATTTTTTAGTCAATTTTGCCCTTATATTTTATACATAATTCTCACAATACCCACAAGTGCATCTTCACGTTTATCTTGCAAACTCATTATTTGAGTTTTTTATATATTTTAATATTAATTTTTGATATTAGTTTTACTTATGTTATAATTCATATAAAAGATTTGGTTAGATATATTTTCATTTATGTTTCGTATGATTTAAAATTATATAATAATTAATATATTCAGTCTTGCATATTGTTTAATATATTTAAAATAATATTTATATGCATAAATAATTTTTATTACAAAATAAAATATAGTTAAAATTAAAAGTACTTTTTATTTTTACGTTGTAAAACAGTTTACTATATAAATCTCTTTCAAAAAAACTATTTTTTAAATGACAATCAAACTTTATTAACAAAAACTCTACTGATATAGACCCAACCAAACACAGGCTTAACTTGGCAATAAATTTAAATTAAGTTCGAGTAGATATATTTATTAATATTTTATTTTAAAAAAATAAACTAAAGAGTCAGTCAAAATTTAAATCAAAATTTTATATATTTTAAAAGGTTTAAAATTAAATTAAAATTTAATCTAAGTGAAATCAAATTTGTGAATTTTAGGATAAGTTAAGTTTTGGGATAGGTCGGGCTAGAAAATTTTTATTATTCCTAAATATGCTTATATGATTTAAAGCAAAGTCTCGACAGGATAACGAGATAAAAGAAGAATCGAGCTTTTGTCACTCTCTTGAGTCTTGACAACTTTTTTTAACACGGGTCAAAGACAAAACGAATAGTTCGTGTACTGAATCCTGAAAACGACTCCATTAAATTCAGGAGGAAGCATTAGCATCTAGGTGGTCCAATTATCGGAACAAAATCTTCTAGAAGTGTTTCAATATGAATAAAGAGTTAATTAAATTTTAAATTAAATTTAAATACAAAAATTAAATCAAATTAATTTAATTTAATTATTACTTCGAAACTTCAGTAACATCATAGGTTGTCTAATAAACATTCTGAAAGCTTTCTGTATAAATTATAAAAAAGTGTTTGATCTATTTCGGTCTATTAAGGTTCACAATTAATGGGTCAAATTTTAAACTGAACTCGAGTTTTAAAAAACAATCTGAATTTATTCAATATAAATAATATTAGTGTATTATAATTTACTAAAATAATGTAGTTTTGATTTTGATTTATTTAAATTTTAAATTACCGAAATTCAATATAACTAAACCCGAATTATTTAGTGCCTCTTTGAATGGGCTTTTGGAAGATTAATAAGCATTTTTTTTCACCATAAAAACTTTTTTTAAAAAAATGAGTGTTTGGCTGTAAAATAAAGAAGCACTTCTTTTTCTTTTTTACAAAAGAAACTAAAAAACTAAATTAAAGCTCTGGGATACACTCCATCGTGCGCATCTCGACTGAGAAGCCCCCGGATGCCAACTGAGGGCTCATGTAGGATAGAAAGGCCCGGTCTGCAAATGCTAGCGAGACGAGCGATACCGTTGGCGCACTGGTTCCCTTCCTTGAACCCATGCTGGATCTGGACTGTCCACTCCCTGCTCAAAAGCTACTGGATCCCTGTCACCCAAAAGGAAACCTCTGTCAGAGTCTCAAGGGGAGCAGAGAGAATGTTAATAACTTTAAGGAAGTCTACTTCAACCACAATTCGACGATAACCCAGGTCCCAGGCCAGCTGGAGGCCTGAGTGCTCCCCCTATAATTCCGCAGCTAGCGGCGACCTCCGACCTAATTTCTTTAATAGATATGACTTTTCTGATAACTAAAATACATTTTTTTAAGGTAAATTTTTCAGATCAATTAATGAGCCTATTTTTTAGTCACTTTTGCCCTTATGTTTTATACATAATTCTCACAATAACCACAAACTCATCTTCCCGTTTATTATATATTTAACTATTTACTCAACTTGGATATTTATTTTGGAATTTATGTAATATTATTTGACTTTTTTATATGTTTTAATATTTATTTTCGATATTAATTTACTTATGTTATAATTTATATAAAAGATTTAGTTATATATATTTTCATTTACGATTCATATGATTTAAAATTATATAATAATTAATATATTATGCTTTGTATATTGTTTAATATACTTTAAATAATATTTATATGCATAAAAAATTTATTACAAAATAAAATATAGTTAAAATTTAAATTACTTTTATTTTTATATTATTAAACAGTCTACTATATAAAGTTCTTTCAAAAAACTCTTTGTTAAATGACAATCAAACAGTTAATAGGTTTCTTAGAAAAGTTCTTTTCAAAAAAAATCTGTAAAAAAAATTTACCTATAAAAACTCTACTAATATAACACCGACTAAACATAGACTTAATTTCAAATTAACTAGACCCATATAAAAAATAAGTTAAATTTAGGTTAGGTCCAACCTACTACTATTGCTACTTATTAATTTAAAGAATTGCAAATTCGAAGTGTAGTAAAAGAAATGGATTAACATCCATGAAAGGATGGCTGAACCGAAATAGAGACACAATTAAACTTATAAGCACGAGTATAATCATTAGTAATCATGCAAATGCAAGAATCGGACGGACCAAGGATTAAGGATAAGGATTTTCTTGTTCACATTGAACTGTCAAAACTCAAAATTATTCCATGACAACTTGTCTTATGTATTGTGCTCATCAACAAGTTGAGTTACTCTGATGCATTCCTGGCCCAACCCATTTTTGAAAGAATGTTGCCGACGTTGGAAGCCTTGACAAATAAGTTAAGCATCTGGCCCAAAGTCAACTGATCTGATCCGGTTTGATCAGATTTTAGGCCGAAACGAACTCAAGTTTTTTTTTAAAATATAATTTTCAGACTTTGGGTTAAGTTTTAATTGAGCTCAAGCTTAAACTTTATATCCTTAATCAAAAAATTTTAACGGCGGGCTCATCCCGACTTGTTCCATTACCATCCAGGCTTAAGAAGCTATAACATCTTGAGAGTAAAGGTAGTAATGGGCTAGGCTGGGGCTTCTTCCCTATTCTTGATAGCTGAGCTTAGGTAACCTAAAGCCCAATTCGTCTTAGCCAGACTTAATTTTTAATTTTTTAAATCAAAAATAAAAATTGATATTTTTAAACAATGTCATTTTCTTTATTGGTATCGGCTTTGAATTGGGCTTAGACCATCCTAAGTTTGACTCGTTGATTTCATACCACGCCCTCCCTGGGCCTGATTCCCAAACCTACTTGAGAGACCAACAAAATATGTCTTGTTTTGCGGCTTTTCATCTATCGGTCACCTCGGCTGGAATGAATGGTTGGTCCTGGTTACATAGATGTTGCTTGCAAGCCCAAGGCAATGGAAAGAAACAAAAAAAGCAAACCATCCGTCATATTAGGCTATTAGCCCAGTTTTTATTGGAACCTTATTTTCAATGGTGACAATGAATTGGGCTTTAGATCAACCGTTTAAGTTCGAGTTTGACACGTTAATTCAAACTTTACATATTGAGTTTAGCCTACAATACTAAACTTAATATCGGATTTTGTTATAGTGTTGTACAACATTAATATCCGTTAATATCAAGAATCGTTTCAGATAATCTTTTTAAATTATAAAATAATTTTTAAATTTTATAAAATTACAAAATAATCGTTTACTTCAATCTTATATCAAGAGACCATGATAATATAAGTTTGATATAATAAATGTTTCTTTATTTTTATTAATATCATTTTCATATCTTTCTCATCAATTAAGACAAGAAAAAGATCATTTAACTATTATATAAATATTAAATTAAGAATAATACAAAGTATATATATATTTATAATAAGTTAATTTAATTTCAATTATTACCTTTACAAATTTCAAAAGTTATCATAATGTTTTTTACGGTGTATGCCGTAAAAAGTATTATCTATATTTTCAATATGAAATAAATACATTTTAAAATATTTATTAAATATAATTACTTTAAAGTAACATATTTAGTTATGTACTTTATAATTACTTTGTATAAATATAATTAAATAAAAATTATTTAATATATTCTTATTGTATTTGTATTATTTATTGAATAAAATTTATATATTTTTATTATATTCTTTTTTATGTATAAGTAATTATTATTTTATATAGGAGAAATTTTAAGAATTTTTAGTTTAGTTTTATTTTTTTAACTTACAATTTTTCCCGATACCAATTCCTATGGGCAAGGGTTGGTTGTTCCCATTTTCATGTGCCACCTATGCCCGAAACTATCCATTCATCCATTAATATACCAATTCTGATGGGCAAAGAGTGGCAGTTCCAGTTTCCGTATGTCACTCTGTGCCCGTGACCATCCATCCATCCATTAATTACTTCCAATCAATACTGAAAGCCATAAATTCTTTGGATAGGTAAAGAAAAGTGTTAGGAATCCATTGGTTCAAAAATCACCTTATTTGGAGATCGGATAATAAAGTTACGACCAAAAGAACGGAATATATTCAGGTTAAAATTTTCACAAGTGTATAAGCATTAGACGGAGTAGGCCCAACACATCTAGGCGAATTGATCAGACAAAGGAGATGGACGTGTCTAAGCCAGACACAGACGAAGGACACGCGTTGAAGCAAGATGCAAACCACGCGTCGAAGTTGGACGCATGCCACGCGCTTTTAGTATTGATTGGAAATTATTAATGGATGGATGGATGGTCTTGAGCACAGGGTGACACATTGAAATGAAAACAACCACCTTCTGCCCATCGGAATTGGTATGGATTGATGGATAATCTTAAGCACAGGGTGACACATGAAAACGAAAACAGAAGAATTGATCTCCAATTTCGATACCTTTAATAAAAAACTTTCTTTTTTAATACCAGTTTTTTGTTGGGTCCGACTATGGTACCATATTCAAAATATTGCTTCAACCCGAATTGAGCCGAGCTTTAATTGTCAATCAAACTTATACTTGTTGAATGATCATTGAATGCAATAGTCATTAAATGAGTTTATACATGATATCAAGAATGGCAACAGGTAGGGCCTAATTGTTTTGTTTCAATTTTTTTAATATAAACCATGCCGTTTTGACCAATTGCTTTCGTTCAAATTGTTCCATTTATGGAAAAATATCATTTTAGTCAATTGAATTGAGTCTAATTTAGGTTTAATTTTTCATATATTAAAAAATAATATCATTTTACTCAATAAAATTAAATTATTGTATTCAAAAGTTTAAAATTTAATGATTAAAAAACTCAACCAATTTGATCGTAAAAACCGTGAACTTACTAATTTTTCGATTCCGTTTTCAACTTTTCGGTTCAATCTACTTTAAAAAATTTTGTTGTAAAAAATCAATCAATTTATTAATTAATAAGTCAATTTTTGTTAATTAATAAGTTCTTATAAACAAAAGTAAATCAATTAAGTTTTAATTAACTATCTATTTATTTAAAATAAATTTCAAATTTGGAGATAGATAAGAATCGTCTTTTTCAATTATATTTTAAATTCTTTAATTTTATTTAATTTTTAACCAGTTTTGTAATACTCTAATTTCTATTAAACCTTTTAAATCTTAAACTTCTTATCTTACTAATTTAATTTATGACCCAATTTTTAAAACGTTAGTGGTTAACTTCCAACCCCAATTCAAAATTCAAAAATATATATTTAAGCACGAACAAACCTATTTAAAATAAAAATCAAATTAGACAAAACCGAACCGAAATATCTAAAACAAGATTCTCTGTCCAGTTTTATAGTGTCTTATTGTGTCCAGTGATTCTCAGCAATTTTTTTATGCGGGTCTCGCGTGGGCTTCACATAAATAAACGTAAAGCTCGCATAAATGAATGGCTGAGATTCACTGGACACAATAAGACACCATAAAAATAGGACAAAAAACCTAGACTCGAAATATCTTGCCTTGTGATGTAACTACTCGTGAGCCAAAAAGGGCAAGTGAAGGTTGTTTAGGTCTACATAGTGACCCTACAGAGAAAGGACCAACACAGGAAACAAAAGCATTGCATGTCCCTATGATCCTACAATTACTTTTCTTAACCACGAAGCTTATTTCCAATTCAAGTACGGGACCACGTGGACTAATACCTTCTTACATGTCCTTGAATTTGATATTTGTGTACGGCCCATATTGATCATTAATTAAAAAATCAATAAACAAATGAAATAATGAGTAAGACTCAACAAATTGTATAATAACTTATCAATTAATGAGATAAATTATTTAGTAAATTTTAGTGTTTTAAAAGTTTGAACAAAAGTTAAAGCGATAAGACAAGAGGTTTAAGTAAAAAGTTTAACAAAAATTAGACTGTCATCAAACTGATTAAAGATTAAATAAAATTTAAAAATGTAATTGAAAGAGATTGTCTTTGTTTATCTAATAATTGAAGTTTAATAAATAAAGATATTGTTGAATGAAAATTAATTGATTTATTTTAGTTTATTAGAACTTGTTTATTTATAAAAATTATCCGATCAATTAATAAATTGATTTATTTTTTAACAACAAGAGTTATTAAAGTAAATTGAACCGAAAAATTAAAAATCAAACTAAAAAATTGAACAGCTCAAGGATTTTATTATTAAACCTGCTGAACTGATTGAATTTTTTAACCATAGTTAAATTTATCAAAATCATTAATAACAAATTTGAACTTATAATAAAAAAAATTTCAAAAAATTAGAAAATCAGACTAGTCAAAAAATATTATTATATCGTCTTAGAAAAATATCGGGTCAATTTTATAAATTAAGAAAATTAATATTCAATTATTTAAATGATTTAAAATATCTTAATATTAATTTTAGTAAATAAAGCTATTGGATCAATATTTTTCAATTTTAACGTTAATAAGAAACTAATTTTTAATTATATAAAAATTGAATATATATTTTATAATTTTTAAAAAAATATCCAGAATAATATCTATTATTATTGATTAATACGAAATTTACAACTTTGGATGAGACAACAAGTCTAAGAGATTAATCATAAAGTTTTCCAACACTGCATTAAAGATAAAGCCAAATTGGACTTTCACAAGCAAGTTTTGCTATTTGGTTATAGTGATGTCATGTCCAAGGGACTAAACAAAAGTAAAGGTTAGCAATTGTTCAAGCAATACACGTCCTTAAAACATCTGGATTATCAGTTAGTCTAAACCATTTGGGACAACCTTTGACCTAATTCCAAATTGCATGTTTCTTTAATGGTAAGAGTCAATGTTGTTTTGCCAATTTTCTTATCCTTATAACAAGTGGATATATATATATATATATATAGTGTTATCTAGATCATCCTCCAATCTTGTAATGTCTGCCATTCATAGAATTTGATGTATTTGTCATCAATATTTTAAAAACTCGATTGGAAGTTAAACCGATTAGATAAAAGATTTAAAGTTTAAAAGATTCGACTAGTATTAGAATGCTATAAAACTCGTTAAAGATAAAGAGAATTAAAAAAATTTAAAAATGATTGAAAAATTTTATTCCAATCAATCAAAAAATTTAAAGTTTAATTTTAAAAACAGTTGAATAAAAATTAATCGGTTTATTTTTATTTATAAAAATTTATTAGTTTGCAAAAAATTGGTCGATTAATTAATAAACTGATCAATTTTTAACAACAAATGTTATTAAACTAAATCGAATCATAAAGTTAAAAATCGAATTAAAAAATTAGCTGATTCAAGATTTTCATTCTTAAACTGACTAAACCGGTTCTGTTTTTAAAACATTTATTATTATTATAAAAAATAATTTAAGAAGGTAATCTTATAGCATTTTAATTTTATCGTTAAATTCGAATAATTAATACCCATTTGAGCAGAACTGTCGGCGGTGCACATGGCGGCAGTCGGTGGCTGTAAGCGAGGCAAAAGGGGATCAACTTGTCAGACAGTCGGGATCACAGATTTGCTCTTTACAGACCAAAACTCATTATACTAATTCCAAGCCTGATTTGGAGAATCTGATCAACAAAACATGATTGCAGTCCTGCATGCAGAACTAAGCAGATTATATTTATATGTGATTGAGTTTTTTTTCATTTTTTAATAATTAAATAGTATTACAAAGAAGAATGATAATTTTTAAAGTATACAAATTAAAATGAATTAGAATGTAAAAATAGGATTTATAATCAGTTTAAATTGGATCAAATTTACTAAAATTTGAAGTTAAATTTAAAAAACTTAAATTTGAAATTCATTTCAAACTTAAAACTTTAAATATCTGGTCAAATATAATTTAATTTGTTAATTTTAAATTAAATTGTCAAAATTAAATTTAATCATAATCAAACTATATTTAATATATTAATTTTGATTGACCTAAATTAAAAATAACACGACTTAGACTAAATCATCAAACTTTAGATTTAAGTTTGAGAGATTATAGTCAATGTATTTAGTACACACGGTTCCTCATTTTATGTGAATCTGAACAGAATTAAAATATTCACAACTTTTTTTATATTGTTACAAAAGTATTTTTTATAATTTAAATGTAAAATTTTATAATCACAAAGTAACAACTTGCAAAAACTTAGCTTTAGATGTTGATTTAATTTAATTTGAATTACCTAAATTAATACAACCAAAAAGTAAAATAATGTTATTTTTAATTAAAAAAAAGCCTATGCTATCTCGAAAGTCGGTGTAATTAACATTTCTACGAATAATAAGCCTTCAAATCCTCTGTACCCCTTAATCTGTACCTATTCTGTGCCCATTATATCTGAACAATCCATTTATGTGGGATCCACAAAAATGGATGGTTCAAATGCAACGGACACAGAGTAAGTACAGAGTAAGGGTACAGACGATCACGTCCCAATAATAAAGGACAGTCTTGGTTTCTTCATCGATATCCCAAGATTTGCTTTTTCCTAAGTGACTCGTGTCAGGACAATGGCAGTGAGTCATGAAAACCCCAAAATGCTCAAATCTGGTACAGGTGTTTCCTCTTTCGTTTCGGTGAAACATAGGCAAACATTTGGGGATGTGTGTCACTGTAACCACATGGTTGAAGTAAAGCAATTTTAATAACCACCAAAAAAACAAAAACAGACCCGATGTCTGGATGTTTCTTTCGTAATCTCGGTTGGTGTAACCCGATGTCCGATGAATTTTGGAAAGTTTGTACAAAGCTATCGCTAGCATGCGACCGGGTCTAACGCCGGATAAAATTGAAATTGGATTCTCTTGCAATGCACCATATTCGCTTCAAGGCTTCTTACCTTATTGTCATGAGTATCTACGAACTTTTTCCGCAAAATTAATCTATTGTTTATCGTTATATTTACCGAAAGAACAATAAATATGAGGACTGGTTTGTTACACACATCGTGCATTCGGATGTCGGCATCACCTTTTTTTGATATTACACTTATAAGGTGCCAACGTATCATTTTAAAAGATATATTGGGATCTGTTTTTTCATACTTGTTTTGTAACATTTGTTATATTTTCTCTTTAATAAAAAAATAGACAATCTAGATTTGACCCGAATTCGATAAAATCATGCCAGTTAGATATTTTATATTAGACAAGTCTTATATGATAGGCTAGATTATAAGTAAAAATTTAAACACAGAATTTTTTGATCTCATATCTCTCGCTCTACCAAATCGACCAACCCCATGGTTCTCTATCATAATACTAATAAATTGAATTAAATTAGCTCTTTAAATTATTTGAATAAGATAGTATTTCCTTAATTTGAACTTGACTCGAATTCTTATTAATTAAAATTTAATTTTTAATATTGAATTAAATCAGATATAAATAAACATACTTTCTTAACCTAAAAAATTGGGAAGTGTGCATCTTTCAATGTAAAGAGAGGAAGTTGGAGAAAAGCTTCTCTTGAAAGTAAATTCTCATAAGGGAAATGAGTTCTATAAAGTTTTTATATTTTTTGCCATATATAAAGGTATTTAGTAAATATCATGTAATATTAATCAATCTTCATATTCTTTAAGAAATGGTTTGATAATATGCTTTGTATATTTTTCTAGTAAAAGCATAAACACCTCTTATAGTTTCCTTTATCATTATTAAAAAGTGATTTTAATATTTTAATTAACTTATTTTTAACACAATTTTAATACTTTTAATAATTTAAAAATATATAAACTAATTAAATTCTGCATACATGACGATCTAACCTAATTTCTAAATTCAAACCGACTTAATTAAATTTGAAACAAATTAATGATTTATTATAATCATTTTAAATTAATAATTTATCAAAGTAAATTAATTCACATTAAATTTAAAAATTGAATTGATTTATTATTTTATTAATATTTATATGGCATGTAATTGAAATTCTTTTCATTATTTTGTTAAAATTTAAGAGAAAACATTTTTTTAATAAAAATAAAAATTTCACTTAAAAATTATAGTTTTCACTTCAAATACAAATATTTGTAAAAAAGAAAAAAATATAAGAAAAGGATAAAAATATAAAAGCTATTACCCACCTTATGATGTAATGTGAAGATGTTGACTCCAGCTGTATCTCTCTATTTCAGTATTTCTTAGCTCGCATGTCCCATCAACTTTTTTTCTGGAAGGAGATTCCAAAGTTTTAATTTTGATTTATTTTATCTTTTTTTTAATGATATTTCCAAGGTAACTTCGACAATCGCTGCCCTATAAATCACAGCTCTGATAACCCCGCAAACCTCCTTTCCTTTTTCTTCTCCCGTGACTGCTACTCTCTAGCATCTTTTTGTTGTTCTTTTGCTTCCAGACATTTTGATATGTATAGTTCATCAGAGCTCTGGCTTTGAACTGAACCCATCTTCCATTGATTTGTCTGTTTCTAGCTTTTGTTCCGATTTCTGGTGCCAAACTCAGCTACCCATTTGCTGAATCTTGTTTCCAGATCGGTTTTCACTACAAGCTGTTAATTTCTCAAGTGCCAATCACACAAAGCTCTCATCTTTCTATATTGATCTGGTGTTTGTAAGGCTTTTACAAGCATCAGTCCTCGGTTTCTCCAATTGGGTGGTTCTGGGGTGCCCTTATAATCAGTCTTCATGCTAAATATATTGTTCTTGATGTTTGAGATTCATGTCTCCAGTTCTCAGTGAGATTCTCCTTTCGGGTTGTATGATCAATTCCACTATCAGGCGCAGGACCCACCTAGTTCAATCGTTTTCAGTTGTTTTCCTCTACTGGTTGTATTACGTTTCATGATCTTTGCCTAAAACACCTGATATTTATCCTATAATCTACACATATATATATACTAGTATTGTTATACTATTATCTATCCTGTACTGTCTTGAGTCTGTTGCTAGTTTGGGTCCTGCTATTACTCTCTTGGTCAGTTTGTTTTGAAATTTGTGAACTTTGTTCTGTCACTTGATGGCTTCTTCTAGTGGAACATCTTCAGGTTCCTCTCAGTTGCAAAACTCAGGATCTGAAGAGGATTTGATGGATCAGAGGAAGCGGAAGAGAATGATATCAAACAGAGAATCAGCTAGGAGATCTAGAATGAGGAAGCAGAAGCACTTGGATGATCTAATGGATCAGGTGGCTCAGTTGAGGAAAGAAAACCATCAGATTGTGACCAGCGTCAACCTCACATCACAGCAGTTCATGAAAGTTGAGGCTGACAATTCTATACTCAGAGCTCAAGTTAGTGAGCTAAGCCACAGACTTGAGTCTCTGAATGAAATCATCCAGTTCCTAAGTGCAAGCACTGGAGTTCATCGAGATTCAACCACTTTCAATGAGCCAGCTGATAGCTTCTCGAACCCATTGAACTTGCCATTTCTGAATCAACCAATAATGGCCTCTCCAGATGTTTTCCAGTATTGAAATCGATCCTCCATCAGTTGAAAGTTTTGATCTTCTAAGGGAAAAAATTTGTTTTCAGCCAGGAAGAGTGGTAGATTGGATCAGATTATATCAAGTATTAGAACTTAAGAATCTCCACTAACAAGTGGATTAATAAATAAATGTTGTGTTTCGTTGGTTGCTTGGTCTGTAAATTGGTACTGCTCTACTATAAATGTGTGGTTTCTGCAGTTTATGAACTGTGCTTATCTATGTAACTTCTGTTTCTAAACCGTGCACAACTCTACTCCTGATTTGTCCTTTTTCTTCACCAAAAGTTATTTGTTATAGTAAGATATCTGGGCAATCAAGTGATGGGATGTCCTTGTCTTTCACAAATTCAATGGTTGAGGTCACTTTAGCAAAAGATCGTATGAAACTAAGACACATCTTTTAATCTACAAGTGGTTCTGCTGTTTGTGTGTGCTTTGATTGCTGAGCTGCCAAATAATTCCCACCGAAGATTTGGTCTATTTTATTTAATAAATTTTGTCTAGTGGGTATAATTAGTTCAAAAAGAGAACTTTGAAGCATAAAAGTTAACTTTAGAATGAATATTGTTTCTTGATAGAACTAGACTTCAAATATTGCAAATTATAGAAAAAGCCATTTGATCAAAGATTAATAATGAAGAAGATCGATCCAAGATATAGATATAGATTAATATAAAGTTTTGTTCAACTTCCAAATAAATTTGTAACCGTTATTTTTAAATAGTCGTTTGACACTCAATCAAAAAAGGATCGAGATCGAAAAGGATCGGATAGATTTATTACCGTTATTTTTAAATAATTACTTAATTTAGATATTTAATAAAAAGAATAATGAGATTCGTAATTATTATTTTCAAATAATCACTTAACATTTAACTAAAAAATAAAAAAATTTGTAACCGTTATTTTAAAATAATTAGGTGCTTGGTATTGACATTGGATTAAAAGAGGAAATGTGTCACTTAGCACTCAATCAAGAAAGCATTGGTAAAATCTAAATTCTAAACTTATTATAAATAATATGTCTTAATGTTATTACCTCTTCTTCTCATCACTTGACCACAAAGCTAAGTTTTAGAGCTTTGGTTAATTATATATGAAACTTGAGGTAATAGAGATAGACTCATAATGGTGCTTTAATTAAGTTGGTAGTGAGATGGGCATAGAAGGAGAAATATAGTTAGATTGTAACTTGAGGACAACACTAATTGCCAATTTTATGATGTTTACTTAGAATCCACCCTTTGATATGTACTTTGAGTAATAAACTATGATAGGAGAAGTAGGAGGAAGATTTTCCTTTTGCAGTGGTTGCTTCCCAACTAAGACTAGATCAAAAAGTTTATGATAAGAGATTGGACTCAGTCAAGTATTAACTGTTCAAACAAAGGGTCGAAAGGTTGAGTGAAAATCCCGCAAAATAAATTGAACAAGATCATCCGTACTCATATTTGCATTGACAGATCATATTGTCATAGTGTTGATATTCACCATCAATGGTAGAAGTGTAGAACAACCAATTATGCCAAAACAAGTTTGCCATTCTTCTTCCAAGTTTATATGCAAGGTTTTTGGTCGTCACCAATTACTTTTGGAGGAGGAGAGATGGATCCATCAATGTGACCTTTAAGGCCATGACAACTAAGAAAAGGGGTAAATTTGTGTTTTCCAAAATAGGAAATGCGAAGAAGTCGGTTTAAAGATGGAGTTTCGATTGAGAGATGGTGTAGGAAAGGGAGGAGTTATTGGAGAAGAAGAGGAGGTGACGATAATTGTTTGTAGCGGGGGAGCAATTGATATCTGACATGATTGTGGCTGCGAAGCCTATTAGGCTCTGATACTATTAAGAGATTTTGTGTTCTCTATTATTAACTTGGTATAGGGGTGCTGCAGATGCAGATATATTTTGGGAGTCAATAACACAGCTCTCTCAAATATTAACCAAAAGATTAACAATAAAATACTCTTAAACTTCAACTAGCAAATTAGAATGAGAAAAAAAAATCATAATAACAAAGTAAATATCAAAATTTACGTAGAAAGCCTACCAATGTAGAGAAAAAACCATAGGCCAA